>PVIY010020924.1:0-43257 GCA_004026745.1 Myrmecophaga tridactyla
CCAATGTGCGGACAGGAAAGGAAATCCCAGCTAGCTTGACCCTGAGTCACAAGGTCACATGCTGACTCTCTCGGACTCTCTTGTGGGGCCCCTATGGCAGCCTCATGGCTTCAAATGTGCCCCCCCAAAAGGTACGTGGAGTCCTAACCCTTGCTACCTCAAAATGTGACCTGATTTGGAAATCAGGGCACATCCCCCTGTTGCATGCCCCCCCCACTGCAGATGGATTCAGATGGGTTCAGAGGAGGTCACACTGGAGTAGGCTGGGGCCTTGATCCAGTATAAGTGTCCGTGTAAGAAGGGGAGAGCGGACGCAGGGGAGAGGGGATGCAGGGTGACGACAAAGACTGCCGAGTGCCCACCAGAAGCCGAGGGGCGGCGAGGAGGGTTCTCCCTGATGGATTCTGGCCTTGTGGCCTCCAGCGCTGCAGGACAAGACATTTCTGCTGTTTTGAGCCATCCAGTGTGTGGACTCTTCCTTCCCAACCCTGGGAAACTAAGACAGGCACCCAGGCCAGCCCTGCCCACCCTGAATGCGGAGGGAGGGCCCAGAGAACAGGTGAGCACTGAGGGATCCCAGAGCGTGAGGAAGACTTCCTGCAAGCCCGAGGAGGGTGGGGAAGCCCCATGCTCGGTGCTGGTGTTTCTCATTTCTGTAGCGCAGCACGAGGTAGGGACCCAGGCCACTAATGGGCTGGGTCACTGCTGCAAGCCTCAGCTTCTCCTTCTGAGTCTCAAGTGTCTCCAGCCAAGTAGACAGTGAATAATGTGAGCCGCTGATGTGTCACCCTCTGCTGCCCCGTGGGGCTCATCTTCGGAGATCACCATCATGCGAGAAGCCCCCACCCCCGGGGGTGGTACGGCCCCCACTTACCAGAGCCGTCTCTGGAACTTTCCTCGGCCCTCTGCACAGGCCCAGTGCTCAGCTGTTTGGTGGCATCAGCACCATTGCGAGGAAGGAGCGCCTTTCTGAAAAGAGAACATCGCAGGGCTGTTTGCCTGCTGGCCAAGACAAGTGTCCCAGACAAAAGGCAAGAGGCCACTGCCTCTGTGGGCGGGCAGAGGCAGTGAGCTTATACTCAAGAGAGCCAACTTAGAACATCCAGGGAAAGCAAAGATCCTCGTGTCGGGTGGAAGGCGGGCAGGTTTGACTCTGTGGGCTTGCGTGGGTAGGGCTGGTTCCATCTCAGGGACTCACAAATGCACAGACACACACCTGGTGTCCCTGGCACCAGGCCAGCAGTAGGGCCTGTAGGGTGCTAAAAGGGCTCTCCAGGCTTCTGCCAGCCTTGGGGAGAGGATATCCTGGCATGGGCAGCCTTGGTGGGGCTGGATGGGGCCTCTTGCAGGATGTCCCCAAAGCAGGGCAGCCAGTGTGGCTGGAGGAAGACGAGGCACCCCTCATCCAGCTGCAGCTCCACAGTGCAATGGAGTGGGGGAGAAGTCAGGCAGGGCCCACACTGAGTGTCTTGGAGGGTCCTTTGGACGTGAGCCTAGAGCCGTGCCTCCATCTTAGTGGACGGGACTGCTTCTGCCTGGGGGCCGAGGGGACATAGCTGCATTTGCTCTAATTCGATGCTCTTAAATCTGCAGCTCAACATTTGCTACACAGAACCAGGGACGTATTGGGCACACACCGGTGTCACATGCCATGTCCTTTAGGGGTATATATCCATTTTACCTGAATCTTTGAAGGGGGACATTTTTTGAATTGCTGCGTCCTCAAAGGATTTGCTAGATGCAGAAGCAAACGAGAATTCAGCTGCTAACTGCTCCTTTCTGGGGTGGGTGTGGGATAAAAAAATCCACAAAATGGTACCACAAGTGGGAAACTATTTCTCCCAATTGAAACCGTCTTCTGACATTGAAATAAAACTATAGGGCAGGGGGATGCAGAGTTTGTTCAAATCAAAACGGGAGATGCCAAGACATTCTGGGCTGGTAGACAACTGAAGTCCTCTCTCCTTGCAGACAAGGTGGCTTCGTGCAGGTGTATGGGAAGCGTGCCTGGGGGTGACGGGAATCTTGGAATGCTCTGGGGCAGGGAGCCAGGACCGGGCTGTGCTCTGGGAAGACCTCTCTGGGGTGAGGAGTGATGGCTCGGTCCCCAGGGGGTGAGAACCAGGCTGCCTCGCAGTCCCATGCGGGAGTGTGGTTCGCTCTTAGGCTGAGGACACGCCCCACACCCCAACATCCAAGCTCAGGTGCAGGCCTGTCCAGCCTTCCCCCGCACTCACCGGCTGCAGCCGGGCTGCTCGGCCGTCCACGCGGGGGTGGGGGGCTGCCATCGCTCTTGGTCATCCTGTACCTGCAGCCGGATGGGCCGCCGCAGCCCCCAGGAGATGTTGAGGAGCCCCTCGATGAACAGGACCCCTTCCTCCTGCAAGGGGCCCACACGCACCATCAGCCTCTTCTCCAGAGCCACGGCCCCTTGGGATCACTCTCTCTCTGGTTACTCCAGACCCTCCGTGCCCCGAGCACCACGCCCAGGCCCTCAGGTTTCTGCCCACCCTGAGGAAAGGGCTGGCGCAGGGACCTCGAGCCCATACGTGCTGCACGGCCCGAGGAGAGGAAGCCCGAGGCGTGCCCTTCCACAGCTGGCTGGCTGAGTCAGTGCTCCCGCGGGGCAGCTGCTGGCCGGAGGCACGTCCGCCTGGAAGCACCTCGCCGTGCCAGGCCGCGGAGGGGGTGGGGGGAGGATGGATGCTCCCACGAGCATCCCCGACCACTGTGTGGGTTTCACCTTCCCCCAGAGTCCCAAGCAGCTTCTTTCCTGGGGGTCCGTCTTGCTTCCTGCACCCTGAGTGTGCACACTCAGAACCACAGCAACCCTCCTCCCAGGTCCCCAGCCCAGCCCTGGTTTCCCCAGGGCGGCACCAAAGCCTGAGTTCCTAATGACCCCAGCCCCTGCAACCATATCTGTGCCCTGATTCGGGCTCATTTCTACCAGAGACCACATCCAGGGCCCTACTGTCCGGCTCCATCACCCCTGGCCCGGCTGCTGCTCTTGCACCCCAAAGCCCCCACCCCACACCCAGAGTCCCCCTCTCCCCAGAGCCTCGGCCCTCCAGCTATGCATCCCTAACCCTCCTTGACACTGGTCTTTTGCAATGTGCTTTAGACATCACTCTTCCACAGATTCTGTTTTATTCTCCTTTCATTGGCACTGAAGGTCCCATAAGGAGAGGGACCCTGAGGAACATTCCTTTCCTTCCCTGGTAGCACTTATGGGGTGTCCTGCACAGCGTCGCCTTAGTACTTAATCAGTAATAGCTTGAAACGCCCCAAGTTCCCAGGGAAAGTGGTTCTAATCTGCTCAAGGTTATCAAAAACACACAAAGCTTTCTGATATGACCTCATTCCATTCACTAAAAGAAGTAATAAAGCAAACACAAATCAAAGGGCTAATTTTGATAACCACTGATGTTTATACAGGCAGCAAATAAGTAACTAACCCTTTAGGCATTTAACACCCCCCCCACCCCTTCCCATAAAGGAAAAGGCCAGTGTTGATCTATTAGAGCTAAAGGTCCCACAGGGAGAATGAGAGAACCCAAAGCAGGTTGAGTTCTTCACAGTGGCATGTCCCTGGAGAGCATGCCCTGCTCCCAGTTCCCCAGAACAACTTGGCATGTCAGAACAGCTCGCTCATTGGAGACCACCATCCACCAGCATGTCGTGGGCCCTGGGAGAAGGAAAACGAAGCAGACATGGGCACAGCCATGGGGGATTCACAGTCCAGGCGCACAGGAACCCCGGGGTGGGGGAGGTTTGAGGGCTCAGACGCAAGCACAGAGCACCCGATCCCTGGAAGGCATGCCCTATGTCTAAGGCAAGTCAGAACCAGGGGTGCTTCCAAGGGCAATCAGGGTGGCTTCCTGGAGGAGGGTTTTTGGAGCTGGTTCTGAAAGACGGTTAAAGATGGACAGAGTGACGGATCAGGCAGGAGCTGCCTGAGCGAGTGCAAAGGCAGCAAGGGGTGACAGTGGACCCGTCTGAAAGTTGGGGAGCTTAGAAAGTCAGGTTGGAGCCCCCTCCTTACAGACCCCACTGCCCAAGAAACGGCGTTTTATTCTAGAGACAAGAGACCCTAGGGTCCCTGGGATTGTTTGGGCAGGGGGGAGATGTTAACCTGGCAGCCATGTGGGAAATAAGAGGAGTAGCCAGGTAGGAGACCAGACCACCCCAGGGGGAGAAGCAGGGCCAGTGGGGACGGATGTGCCAAGCGGCAGGCCTTCAAAGGCCCCGTGGTGGGAGCTCTCTGGGGACCCTCGCCATGTAGGAACGCAGTACCTGGCAGAGTGAGGGACCTCAGGCTGCAGTAGGAACAGCCAGCCCAAAGGGACCCAGGCCTGACATCCCTGCACAGGCACGATGTGGGTCACAAGGCGCTGTCCCCCTCCCCAGCCTGCCCTCTCTAAAGGCGGGCACTTAGGCTAAAAGGGCCGATGGCCTCTCAAGCCCTGTGCAGCCCCTCCCCTACACATGGGGCTGAGCTCAGCGGAGGCAGCAACCCTCCTGGGGTAGGGCAGGTGGACAACTCAGGCTCCTGGACTCCAGGCGGTCTGCTCAACTCCACAAGGGACCTCCAGATTATATTAATTCCGGGCCTTCTCAATTCTCTGCCCAAATCACCACCTCCCATCCTCAGTTCAGCCTGTTAGTAGTTTGTTCACGGTTAATACATTCATTATTGTTATATATTGTATGGTCTCATGGATGCAAAAAATTCTAATAAGCAAACTCATGGAGTCAGAATCTAGAATACAGGTTATGGGGAGGTGGGGGTGTGGGCAGAAATAAAATAAATTCAAAGGAAGCCCAGTAAACAGACAAGGCTGTACAAAGGCATTCGCCTATAAAGAGCCTTTGAGGTCGGGACTGCTACATCTCGCTGACATCGGGATTGTCATCCCAAATGTCCTTCCTGGGCTGTTATCTCACCCCAGCTGGAACACCCCACCCAAAATGCAAGAGCTTGGGGCCAGGCTGGCCCTCCTGCTTGGCATGGGAGCCCTGGGGTCTGTCTGGTCAGGCCAGCTGCCACCTGAGCGGCTTCACCTTTCCCTTGTTTGCGGGGACAAGTCTTCTGGGGGGCCCACAGTGGGTGAAGGATCGGGGTGTCTGAGAAGCACCTGGCGTCCCTCTTGACAAAGAACTTTCTCCAGTGCTGCCCACCTGTCCTCTGCTGCCCGGGCTCTGGGACGGCCACTCCTGACACTTCCCTGCTGCCCACCCCTAACCCACATGGGCACAGCAGCCAGGCAACCCTTGGAAACAGAAGCCAGCCTGTATCCCCCCAGTTCAAATCCTTCAACAGCCTCCACCTTTTGGGGGGGCTGGGGGGGGAACCTGGAGTCTAAGATTGTTCCTTAGGCCCCCCCCCATGGCCCCCCCCCAGGGCCCCCTGCTGCCTCTCCAGCATGTCCCAGACACTCCTGACCCAGGGGTGAGGCAGGGACGTGGCATGCACGGCTCCCCTCCTGGAATGCACACCACCCCTCCATTTTCATTTAAATTACTGCACCCTTTCATTTGGGTCTCTGCCGGAATGTTCCTCCTTGGGGAAGGCACTTCTGACACTCCACCCCCAGTGGCAGCTCTGGCACCCTCAGTCCCATCACTGTGCCTCGCTTTTCTGTGCAGCTGTCCTGGTACCTGCAATCACAACACAAACCCCTTTGGCTCTATGATTGTCTCCCTCTCTAGAAAGTTAACTCCAGGGAGCAATGACATCTGTCTGTCCACAGTTATAGTCCCTGTAACTAGATATTCATGGGCACAGGGCGGCACGAATTAGATGCCTGTTGAACAGCCAAATAAACACACACTCGCTTCAAGCACCACATCCGGTTAAGTAGCAAGACCAGGACGAGAACCCTTGGTCCGAGTCCTGAGGCCAAGGCAGGCCCGGGGAATCCCAGCCACCGTGTCTGGGGGCCGGCATCACACGGACGAACCCCTCGGGGTCGCCAAGGGTCTGCCCATGCCTCCCAGGCACAGCCTAGGTGGACCCCGAAGCCAGAGTTTTGGGGGTCATGGAGTAACTATAGCATGGGAAACACTTCTAGATGGTGGTGGCAGAGCCCTGGGGCTTGGGGCACCCACGAGAGACCCCTGCCTCTGCCAGTGGCCCGAGGAGGCCCGGGGCAGGGGGGTAATGCCCACCTCTTCCCAGCCCCATCTGCAGCGTGAACAATCCCCGGCAGCTCAGGCACAAACCCCCGCTCCCGGGTGGCAGCTGGGCCAGGCCCCGCCCGCCAGGCTGTTTTCCTCGGACGGCCTTCCTGAGCGCCGCTATTTTTGGCCCATGTGACAGTAATTGATGGCCAGTGGAAAGGCATAAAAGCCTCCAGCAGGCCGGGAGAGGCTCCCACACTGGACGCAGACTTCGACCCCTCTACCCCTCCCTCAACACCCCCGGAGCCTTCTGGAACTCTCCTGCTGGCCCACTACACAAGCCCAGCACCCCTGCTGCCCCCGGACCTCTCAGCTCTAGGTAAGAGATTGCAAGGGACCTCTGGTTTGAGATTAAACCAAAAGGCTTTGCTTTATCTTTGAGGGGGATTCTCAGCCCGGACTTGAGCAGCCGTACTGCAGAGCTGAGGCCAGGGTGGGGCCCTTAGCGGCAATGACAAGAAGGGTCATCGGAACAGAGCTTTACAGTTTACAAAAGGGTATCCCGTGGGTGTCCTTTCATTGTTATTGACAACAGCCCCAAGAGGCAGGGAATTCTAACCGTGTTTTGTGGATGACGCTTAGAACTGAGCGTCCTGCCAAAGGTCACAGGTCAATGAGTGGGAGACCCTGGTTTTAAACCCAGACTTCCTCTGCCTCTACGTCTGTTAGGTTGGGGTCTCTTATTTGAACAAACTCTTAAGCAATGGTGATAATGATGTCTCAAGCACGTGAGCTCCTAGTGTTGGCAGAAAGAGTGGACCCTGGAGTCCAGCTCTGGTCTGGGGGCTTGGACTCTGGGCACCAGTCTGTGAACGTCAAAGGGCCCCCCAGCCCTGTGTGTCCTCCTGACCCATCGCAGTGGACATGGGCTCAGGGCTTGCACGGGTGGCCTCAGAGGAGGGGCCTGACGTGGCCTGGGGACGGGGCACCGGGGGCCGCACAGCCCCTCACCACCCATCTTCTTTGGACCGACAGGTTGCTGTTTCCCGTCGCAAGCTGGGATGAGGTCCCGCCTCCTAATCTCCATGGCTCACCTGCCCACGATTCGAGAGACTTCAGAGGAGAGGCTGCCTGGGGGGCCTGTGCCGGAGCCCCCGCCCTCCCCCAGCCTGGATGACTACGTGAGGTCCATTTGTCAGCTGGCACAGCCCACCTTGGTGCTGGACACGGCCCAGGGTGGCGTCTGCCCAGGCAGAGCTCGCCGACCGGCCCGGGCCTCTGGGAAGAGTCGCCCATCTGTGTCCCTACAGGATATCACCGCCTGCTTCAGTGGCCAGCAGCCCCCACTGCCCGGGCCTGGCTCTGTGGATCCCCTGGACTGGCTTTTTGGGGAGTCCCAGGAAAAGCAGCCCAGTACAAAGGGCCCACTGTGGAGAACTGGCCCCTCTGCTGACTCCCGGGGTCTGCATAGACAGGTGGACACTGGCAAGGCCAGGGGGGCGCCCAGGGTGAGGCTCTGGGAGGCTAAGGCACCTGGACACACTCTGGCAAGACCACTGCAGGGCGGGTCCCCAAACTCTGTGCGGTTCTCAGCCTTCCCCCACAGAACGCGTACCCACAGCCTCCTTAGGACTCTGAACCCACACCTCCCGGCTATCCAGGAGCTCTGACCGCCCCCCCAATAAAGACCTCCATGATGAGCTCGCCCGGGTCCCGTTGTCTTGCCTGCCCTCCTTCCCAGTGGTGGTCACTGCCCTCTTTCCCAGTGGTGGTCACTACCCCTGGCAGGTCTTGGGGTGGGACAAGCTCTTTTGTTGCAAATGAATCATCAGGTTGGCTCGCTCATGGGATGTGACCCTTTGGAGCCACCTGCATTGCTTCTTACTGCCGAGGCAGTAAGTTGAGCAACTGTGCAGTTGCTCGGTTCCTCTGTTTCCTTATGGGTGAACTGGGACAGTTAGCAGTGCCTGCCTCCTAGGCTGCTCTACAAAGAAATGCAACAGAACACATACAGTATACAGGAACACTTACAGGACACGGGCACAGACAGGACACAGGCACAGACAGGACACGGGCACATATCAACAGCCTGCACGTGAGAGCAGCCATTGTCATTTCATGGGCAGGAAACGAGGTGGGAGTGAAGGTGGTTTCAGAGTGGGACCCCGACCCTGTTAGTCCCTGGGCTCCAGCTTGGAGCCAGAGGTCGCTGAGGCCCATGGGGAAGCATGGGTCTGCGCTCATCTGTGGGGTTCTGGGGTGACCTACCGCCTGGCCACCTCGGAGACTCCAGTTCACAAGGTCTGCTGTCCCAGTGAGCTGGGGATGGGCCCGGCGGAAGGCATTTGGTGTTCTGGTACAGAGTCAAGACAGAATCTGCACCAGCTGAGCCTGCAGGGTGCCAAGGCCTGGATCTGGGGGCCCTTCCCCACCCCCTTCTCCCCACCTCCAGGCCAGGGTCTTGGCTGTGGAGGAAAAGTGGGGCACAGTCAGCTCAGGGCAGTGTCCTGCCAGGAACCTGGGCTCATGCCACATTGTCCTAAGGCCCAGGAAGAATCGGGAAAGTGTGGGAGTGAGGCTGGGAATGGGGTGAGGGGCCTCCCCTCCCCCTTAGAACACACAGACCACCGGCCTGAGGATCCCTGCCCTGTTCCCTTGGGCTGGGCCAGCTGGAGCAGGCTGTTGCAGGTCAGGGGTCAGGAGAGAGGGAGGGAGCAGAGTGGAAAGGGGAGGACGGGGAGGGGGCTTCGGTGCCACACTCATGCAGTCTGTGTGTTTCCTCTACTCCCTTGCTCTGTGAACTATCAATCTCTCCTACTTTTTTAGCTGTTTTAATTGATTTGGATTTTTTAAATTTCTGCCTGTCCTCTTTCATGTGTGTTTTGCAGGGAGGCAGAATGGAGATCACAAATTAAGAAAAAGTACTCAACAAGTAATTGACTCAGTTCTCTTATCTGTAAAATGGGCACACTAACACTTAGCCTTTACACTTTGCAGGGATTGTGGAAAGTGGTCAGCTAAATTCCGAGATGTAATTATAAGCACTATATACAAATGCATGGAGTCTGTCACAGCCTGCTGGTCTCGTCGGCCAGCTCAGGCCTGCTGGTCCCTGACCTTCTATAGTAAATGCACAGGGAGCCTGTAACCAGAGCATCCTTAGGTGGTGGTGGGGGCTGACCTGCTGCATGGGTGCCTGCCTGGTGACTAGACATTGCTGGACAGACTGGGCTTGATCACACTGGACCTGAAGCAGCATGAAACCTGGGCATCAGAGGCAGGCGGTCTGGCAACCAGGATGATGGTAGCTGATTCCCCCATGCTCAGGAGCCACTCCCACCATAACTGGGGAGGTCAGAGAGGACTGCAGGGACCCCTGGACTCTGGGCACCTTAGCTAATACCTCCCCTGATATGAAAAATATTAGTGGCACATTTGGAAGATCTCCCACACACACATACACACACACACACACACACACACACACACACACACACAAACACACAAAGCACTGGGGAAAGGGGTTTTGGCAGCATCCCCAGTTCCAGCAGGATAGAACAGCCACACAGACCTCCCTTCCTTTCACTCTAGGTTCCCCAAAGGAAGACCCCCATCCACTGGTTGGTCTGCCCCACTTACCACTTGAGGATGGCAGGAGGCAGAACAGGGACTGGGGGAGCAGGTGGGGCAGCATCCTTGGGCTCTCAGATTACAGGAATCCAGAGCTCTGTCCTCATCCGCTGCCTTCAAACCTTCCAAGAGGGGTGGGCCAACCCGCCCCGGGAGTGGGGGTGGGGACCTGAGAGCCAGAGGCTGTGGAGCAGGACAGGATGCATCCATGGCCAAGGCCGCCAGGGGGAGAGCCTGAGCACACTGAGGGCCAAGCCGAGGGCGGTCCCACCGGTCGGTTTTTCCCTTCTGCGCAGTAACCAGCCTGCTCCTTTCAAAAGGCAGAAACTGCTCCCAGGTGCCTGCACATTTCATGTGAATGCAAGCACAAGTATCCCAAACGCGAGGTTGGTAATGCAGGCAGCTAGTGGCCCAGCCTGCCCGAGGGTGGAATCCGCGGCCCCCTTCCCGCCCTAACCCTTGGGAGCCTGAGAAAGGGTTTGCAGGGAAACACTGCCTGCGGACCCAATCTCTGTGGGTTCTAGTGGCCCAGATGGGACAGAGGAGAAGGTCCCCACACTGCAGCTGTGACCGGCAGGCCCAGCGAGGAAGAAAGGAGAGAACCTGCGCTGGCTGGGATCTGGGAGGGCAGGGGTGACCGGTGGCTGCCTAAGTCCCAGGGAACTGTTGGAGATACCATCCCACAGAGACTGCCGAAGACCTCTGCCGCAGGGGGCGCGGCGAGCTGCTGAAACTCTGAGACCACCGTCTCTCTGGAAGGTGCTGAGACTTGTCCCAAGGTTGCAAAGGTCTCATGAGACCTCAGGGGAATAAACTAGAGGCAGAAGTGCCGGGTGCGTTGTGGGCGCTTAGGTGCTGCCCCCCCTGCCCGGCCAGAGGCTGCCGAGTTCCCGGGGGCCCAGGAGGAGCTGGGTCTGCATGCAAGGCCCTGCGGAGGTGTGGGCATGGGGAGAGGGGCCTCGGTGGCTTCCTGAGAGCTGAGGCGGAGCCCCCAGGAGGATCTCGCCCACCGTGGTCAGAAGCCCCTGCCTGCATGCCTGGCAGCCTCATCGTCATGGGGCTGACCCCCACAAGTCTGGCACCGCCTCCTACGGCTACAGAAGGTCCCGAGAGCTTCCTTCTGGCCCCTGAGAGATGGAGTGAGGCCCTCACATCCTCTTTAGGGTTTAGAGTCATGAAAATCCCCAGTGTGTGAGATGCTAAGTTCCTACACAGGGGCTGTCAGGGACGTTTCCTTCCTACTGTGGAATCCCCCCCCAACTCCTCCCGGGGACTGTCCTATCCCAGACTGCACAGGGCACAGCTTGGGGCCTCCCAGCCCTACCCCCCTGCACAGCTGTTTCTGCGGAGGCAATTATCGTGGGGACTTCCAAGCTCAGTGACCAGCTCTTCTCAAACGTAGCTCTCCGTCAGCCTCCCCTGAAGGGTTGTGACAGAGTTTTGGATTCTGTTAGGGTCTGCCATGAGGGCCTGAGGATGTGCTTTTCCAACAAGCTCCCCGGTGAAGCTGCCACTGCTTCACCAACATGTGGGCACCCCACATTGAGAACCACCGCTGTCTTACATGGATCCCTGAGCAACAGCCCAGAGACCCCACCCCACGCCTGCATCCCCAAGACCTGAAGTGGGCACCAACTTGAAATAAAATCACTCGGCGGCACAGATCAAAACCCCTCTGGCCCTGCACCCTCCCCTGGCCCAATCTGCCCATCAGGCTGGAGCTCAGCATTCATCCCAGGGATCCCCCTCCACACTCCCCACCCCGACCTCCCGCTCGGCTGCTTAATCATTCTGTGGTGCTGAGTCTGGCACGGTGGCGACACAGGACAAGCAGGGCACAAGGACCCTGCTAGGGGGTAGGGGTGGGGTTCTCACTGTGCAATTCAGAAAAGAGACTGCAAAACCCAAGACAGCATGGCTGGAGGTGGCTAGGTGGGGCACAGTGGGCCTCAGCCCAGCCCAGGGTAAGACAGGTATCAGAGAAGACCCATGCTGGTGAGGGAGTGGCATGCATAGGAAGAACGAGGCTGCCAGGCAGCAAGGAGCAGGTGGGGAATGAGCCATGCTGGCTGGAGCCAGGGCCCATGTGGGGTGTGGGGTGGAGACAGGGGAAGGAGGAGCGGAGGTCCATCCCCCTCAAGGCCGGCGACAAGTTGGGGTCGGCCCTGCACTGCCTGGGCCAGGGACCAGAAATGCCCCCTCCTGTCTGGGCCCACAGTGACCACTGGCTGGGCTGAGGCCATCCAGTGGACGGGTTCACTGCCGTGGAAGGACAGCCATCCCAGCTGCCCCAGACATTGGGGTCAGCCATCCTGAGGAAGCAGGATCTGTGGCTGTCAAAATAACTGAATCAGGGGGAGCTAATAAGGAGACTGACCTCGACTTTGGGGGTGTGTCTGGGGCCCTGCACTGTTCACTCCTGTACCTGGAAACAGGAGGAAGGTCTGGGAGGCCATCGACCCTCATCACACATGGGCAGACTGGATGCCAGGCCAGGAGGCCACCTGTTGGCAATGGGCTGAAATCACCAACATAAAACCTCTCCCGAGATAAAAAGACTTGCCATCAGGTTTCAAAAATCAACTGAGTTAGCCTAAGAGGGGCAAAGCGCCCTGATGAAGGCTCCTACTCATGTTGTCCAGAGGTTCTGGGTAACAGCAAGATCGTGGCTCAGTTTAACCTGCATGGCAAGAAGCTCCAGAGTCTGGGCCCTGCCAAACCTTCCCTTAGCATCTTCTTGGATGCTGGTGGGCTGTGCGTGGGCTGCGGACATGTCTTCTGCAGCCCACAAGATGTTCTAGGAATTGGGACTTTCACAGGAAAATCAGCAAGGATCTGGCCTTCCTGAGCCCACAGTCATGCATGGCAGTGAGGGGTTCGGTCCGACAGGCCGCTGCCCCCTTTGGTGGGTCCCATCACTCTGCCGTCTCCACCACTCTCTGCTATGAAGCCCCTATGCCCACTGCCTCTCTCACTGACCCACCTGCCTGGCCCCTGCCATCACCTAAACCTGTAAACCCCAGGGGGGTCCAGTATCCTCATTTTACAGTGAGGACACTGAGGATGGAGGAAACAGGTGAAAACTGTCCTGGGATGTCAGTTGGCAGGTAATGGAAGAGTCGATGTGAACTTCATTCCACCACTGGAGAGAGGACTCTTCCCAAGGCTGGGACCTGTCTGTAGGAGGTAAGGGATTGGCCTGGGAAAGAGGGTCCAACTGTCAGAACTGACGGCTTCTACAGCAGAGGGGGGTGGCCTAAAAGCATGGGGTGCCCAGCAAGGGGACATCATGGAGAAACTTCAGGACTGTCCAACTGCTTTGGAGGGATTCTTAGGTTGGGCGGGAAGCTTCCATCAGGGATGGTCAAACTTTTCCTTTTTAAGCAGTGAGTTAATTTTTTATATCAAAACATTGCCCCCCCCCCGCGCCCCGCTGTCATTCCGCTGTGGTTAAGGTGGGGATGGAGAGATGCCTGCTGGCCTTTGCTGTCTTGCCTGCTCCTAAGCCAGCCCCCAAAGCCTTCTTGGAACTCCACAGTGGACATGGAGCATTGTTAGAGGAATACTAGCCTAGAAGGGCCTTGAGCAAAATCCCTTCCCACACATGGGGTTTTAAGAGATGACAGGAGACCACAATAAGTTGAAAGACTCTAGACTTCCAGAGAGAGAGGTCTTTGCATCCTAGCTCTGCCACTTCTTGGTGTACAGCCTGGGGAAAGGCGTCTAACTTCT
This sequence comes from Myrmecophaga tridactyla, assembly GCA_004026745.1. NCBI lineage: Eukaryota > Metazoa > Chordata > Mammalia > Pilosa > Myrmecophagidae > Myrmecophaga > Myrmecophaga tridactyla. The sequence goes on from PVIY010020924.1 coordinate 13,483, forward strand.
TGGAGCTCCCCTACAAGAAGTCGTCGGTGTTTGTGGAAGCCACTGGGGCTGTTGACCAATTCTCTCCAGTTCCACTCTCCTTCCAGGTAGTCAGGGCAGTGAACTTCCCACCCTCAGTGAAGCTGGGCATGGACAAATGCTTGCACCTCCAGAATGTGCCACATCTGCATGAAGAGCTGCTAGCCACGTTCCCTTCTCAGACTGGGCCCTCAATCAGGAGGATGAGCTGGTTTGGCCCCCTCTGCCGGCTGACACCAGATGTGCAGCATGAGCGAGAAATAAACTGCTGTTTTGAGCATGTGAGTTGTCTGCTACAGCAAGAAACCAAATCCCTCTGGCTTTTGCAGGAGAAACGCAAAGAAATAGGTGCACGAAGGAGGTGAAGAAAGTGTCAAATGCAGCATTAGGCATGTGCCTGGGGAACCTAGTTTGCTGTGCTGAGTCATCTGGTCTACCTGCAGGAGCGGCCTATGGAGTGAAGTCCACACTGGGCTAGATCCTCACGAAAGAAGTATGTGGCTCAGGATGGCAGGCAGTGAAAGCAAGGGAACTATGGTCACTGTGACACCAGGTGGTCAAAGGGTCATGACAAATTATGTGGCAGCAACTGTGGAGGACTATTAACCCTTTACAGACTCACCATCCTCATGGACACACCATGAAATTTCTTTGGGGACCCCTCGCCATATCAGGGCTTTCCTCTGTTATTCCTTCTCATTTGCAAGCACAGACCCTTGCTTTCACTCTTCACTCCTGCTGCTGCCTTGGGCAGGTCCAGCCCTTTGCAGAGTTCCTTCCCTGTGCTACGGAGTGGGTGGAAGAAGGACTGAGCTACAGTCCCCAGGATTTCTTCAAATTCTGACCTCCCGGCAGTCCACCTGGACTCTTGGGATGGGGGGAGAAGATCCACGAGGTACTGTCAAACTGTTCGAAACTCCCTCTAGATGCTCTGACCTTAGAACTGCATACCAGGACTTCAAAGGGGGGATATTCTGGCTGCCAGTATCCCAGCTCCTGGCTCAGAACGACTAAGATGACCATATACATCATTATCCAAACCAGACCATCTGAGGGCAAAGGCGATAGTATTAATAATTACCTGGAAACAACAAACCAGGATAAATGACGACCCTAAAATTAAGGAACAGAAAGATACCTTACCTCTCTGTGTCTCAGCTGGAAGCTTTTCCCCTCATGGTAGCAGTTGTAGGTTTTTAGCAGGCTTAAGAGCTCTGACCTAAAAAGGTAAAGACAGATACTCTTGGGGTGTGGCCGGGGTCTCAGACACCCGTTTTGCACCACTGGCTTCAGTTTCCCACTCGTCAGACTATGCCAGCAGGATGCCTGCCCTTTAGTTGTAAGAGAGGGTTTCATGGGGCTGAGGAGGAACTGAAACCCACAGAAGGGGCCACGTTATTGTGCAGCTGGGGGTTTCCCACATATTCCTTTTTGCAGGCCACAGTCCAGTGGCATTCTCCTTGTACTTTATCTGAGTCACTCCCTCAGAATCAATCTCCTGGGTTTGGATTGTTGGTCAAAGGGTGAAAATGCTGGAGGAGACTTTTGCTTTCATTCTCATATTACTTTCTACAAAGGCCCTATGTGGCTGCTGTGAGGCGCCCTGGGGGTATCCACCTCTTCCCCCTCCTGACTTTCCAGAGGGTTCTGTCAGGGGATCCAAGTGACGTGGTGAGAGTAAAATCCAGATGGCCCTAGGTAGACCCATCACCCAAACGAGAGCTCCCAGGATAAGAGGGGAAGCCATAGCTCACACTATGGTTTGCAGGAGAGAACCCAGGACATTTCTACAGGCAGGCTGGAGCCTGGAGAGCAGAGCAGTCCCACAGAAATGTAACATGGGCCACAGAGGCAATTTAAAATTTTCAAGTAGCCATATTTAGAAAGGAAAAAGAAACAGGTGAAATTGATTTTAATAATGCATTTCCTTCAACTCAATATATCCAAAATAATAAGCAATATAAAAGATTATTAGTGAGATATTGTGCATTCTTTTATCTGTGCACCCACCCTAAGGGCTCACAATCGGTGTGTCTGTTATGCTGTCCTCACATCATGGCCACATGTCAAGTGCTCGGTAGCCACACGTGGCTCAGGGCTCCCCTGTCAGACAGTACTGTTCTAGAACCTTCTCCGGTAGCGCCTGAACCACACATGGGGCAAAACAGAAGGCATCTAGTGAGCCCAACCCACCCTAGTGCTCTGGCACGTGATGGCCGGACACAGTGCACTGTGGGGATAATAATAGCCAGGAGGGGACATGACTTATGATTTAATGGTATTAAAAAGGCAGGATTCCAAATTGTATGTTTACTACGCTACTAAGTATGTAAAAGTGACATGTATAATTCCTAGGAAATATTTAATATAAAATGAATCATGTTATGATGATGATTCTGACTTTGTAAAAAATTGTTAATATTGCTACATTGTTTTTATATGAAAATCTAAATAAGGACACTGATTCTAGGGGCAGCATGTGAAACAGTACAATGGAATGAAACGATGTCTGTTTCCTCGATGCCCTTGGTAGCAGGGAGCCTAGCCTGCAAGTCACCAGCAAAAAACAATCCTTTCCAAGGAGGCCAACTTATCCTCAGGTTGGCAGATAGGAGCTGCCCAAGTCTAGAACATATTTTGACTCAGTACTCAAAAAGGCAAGTAAAATGGTAAAGATATTTCTTTAGCTCAAAAACAAAGAATATTCCAAATATATGTTATGAGGCAGAGCATAAACAAATAAACATAAGCAACGTTAAAACAATTGAGTCAATAAAATATACTTTTTTTTGACTAAAACTTCAACAACTTTGAGCTACTTTTCTCTGTACTGTTTCATACAACAAAAGCATTGGTACTGTTCTAGGTTTTTTTTTTTAAATTAAACTCTGTCTCAGTGGAGTCCCTGCTGGCATTTCTGCATTTTTAGGAGGCTTAACTTGGAGCTGAAAGGCCCAGGCCAGGCCTCCAGCAGAGCTGGGAGGGGCCAAGGAGCTGGGGGACAAACACTCACCCCTAAGAGCATTTTGATTTCCTAAAAGACAGACTGACAATAAGCCCCCTTGATGAGGCCTGGGCACACCACCGCACCTCCGAGAGGGTGCAGGAACCCTTCCCCCAGCGGCTGCCCACCGAGGGGGGCTGGGACCGGAGAAGCCAGACGCGAAGCCTCACCCCCTGCACACAAGGCTCACTTTAAGATGGACTTGCTATCGCTGATGGGCACGTGAGAGCTGGGAGGGAAATCTTCCTTCATCTTCTCCTCCTCTGGTGTGCACCCTGGAAGTTACCTGCTGGGAAGAAGGCGAGGGGACAATTAGGTAGGCTGGAGGCAGGGCCAGCCCTGTGCATGGCGCCCTGACGAGGTAGACTTGGGCTCATGCCCACCGGACATAGGATGGCCCAGTGGGGGTCACACGGCCGCCACGCAGCCACCAAGCTCCCCTCCCGGAGGCCAGGTCAGTGTTGTGAGGCAGATGGTCCCTACCCGGTGAAATGACCCTCCATAACCCCAGGAGGACAATCTGGACGATCTTGGACTATCTTCTAAGCGGTTCAGACCCCCGGGCTATCTTCCCTACCGTGGGGATGACCTGAGAAATGGTTTCTGTCTCCCCATTGCTCTGCCAACCCTCCAAAGCCACCTTAGCCTCTCTCTGTTTCTGCTTTCCCACAGAGCAGTGCGATCAGCGTGTTGGAGTCGGAACACCTGGGCCACTTCCTAGCGATGGGCTCATCTGTCCTGAGTCTTCAGTACATGCCAAAGACCGTGGGACACTTTCTATGAATTATCTTGTTTAGTTCTTACAACATTATGAGGCATGCATCATAATTGCCACACACTGTGGATGAGGAAACAGGGACAGAGGGTAAATTCTTTCTCCAGATTACACAGCCAGTGTGTGACTAAGCCACTGGTCGGTCCGGCCCCAGATTCTGATCTCTCAGCCCCTTCCTTGTGTTGATTGTGGACAAGTGACTTAAACTCCCAGAGCTTTGCTCTCCTCAACTGTGCAATGAAGTAATCTCTCCCCTTCAGGACCATTAGTGCATTCACACATGATACAGTCGAGCTCTTCCCATTTCACAACCTTGAAAAGTTTGAGGAACTTCTCAAGCCCTCCCCAAGTTCCTTTCAAGGAGGGTTAATCCACCCTAGGTTTCTCCATCCCACTGGCATCTTCTATACAGGTCCCTGCTTCTCTCTCTCTCTCTTTCTTTCATCATTCTGGCAAGGACGCTCCCATCAAGGCCTCCTGTGCTGGGCAGGGAGCTAAAAGCACCACACGCTCCAGTCCTAACCCACCTGGGAATTCTCATTCTCCCAGGTGCAAGGTCCACGGGATTAAGTTCCATAATAACAAGGATTCTTCAGAGAAACAGAATTAGGAGGATTATCTATCTATCTATTTATCTGTCTAATCTATTTATCATCTATCTATCCATCCATTAATCCATCTATCCTCCATCAATCCGTCCATCCATCCATCAATATAAATATTAAGAGATCTATTACAGGAATTAGATCATGAGGCCATGGGAACTGGCCAGTCCAAATTCTGTAGGGCAGGTTGCAAGGTGGAAACTCGATGAGGGTGACGGTGAATTCTCCAGCAAAACCCACGAGTTGGGAATTATGACGAAGGTTTTGATGAATTGCCTAGGAGAAGATGGATGCCTGAAGCAGAGATAGAAAGTTTTCTTTCTGACTGCTGATATCCTCAGTTCCCCCCTTTAAAGCCTCCAGCTGATCAGATGAGGCATGGCTCATTGCTGAAGGCAGTTCTTCTTTGTTGATTGTAGATGTCATCAGCCATAGATGCCATCAACGGACTAATGGTTGAAATTCATGAAATACCCTCACAGGAACAATGAGCCTAGTGCTTGCTTGACCGAACTGGGCACCATCACTCAGCCAACTGGACAAAGCCATCCTTCTCTGTTAGCGTCAGCTCCAGATGAGCACTTGATTTCAGAAGTGGGGATTTTATGGTTAGCATGGAGAAGGGGAATACTTTGAGGCAGGTGGGTTTCTCAGCACCCTCTGTCTTTGTGTGTCAGGCTGCTATGACCAATACCACATACTGGTTGACTAAAACAACAGTTTTGGAGGCCAGAAGTCCCAACATCAAGGACTCAATAGGCCATGCTTTCTCCCAAAAACTACGGTGCCTTGGTGCTGGCCTGCCATAATTCTTGGGGCTCACTGACTTGCATCTCCTCATCACATAGTGGTCTCTCTCTCCTTCTGTCTGCTCTTCCAGTGTCCCCTGACTTCTGGCTTCTTTCTGGGGTTTTCTCCATCTCCTGGCTTCTCTCTGTAAGGCCTCCAGCAATACAGGTTAAGACCAACCCTTATTCGGTTTGGCCACACCTAGACAGGACTTTCAAGAGCCTATGCACAAATGGGTCCCCATCTAATTGATCATACATCTTCAAAGGGTCCTATTTGCAAATGGGTTCCCACCCCCAGGAATGTGGGTGAAGACTTGAAGGAGTCTTTTCTGGGGTGCATGATTCAATCACCCACACCCTTGGAATCATCCTCTGATGTTTCCCCTGCTTTGCTTCAGAGTGAGGCAGGTCACACCCTGGAGGAAGTCAGGGCCCTTGCAGGACAGCCCCCAGCTGGAGGCCCAGCCAGACCCTGGAGGGGAAAAGGGAGTGGCTCCACGGGGGCGTCAAGCTGGGGGCCTCTGGCTGCATTCTTCTCTGCCAGGCAACTGGGATTTCAAAATAGGGTTTCAGTTCCTCAGCACTTCGACTCCTGTGGAAAAAGTGATGTCCCAGCCCTCTCTGGGCAGTTTCTAAAACATTTCCGAAGCAGAAGCGTACTTCAGCCCAGGGTGAGGCTGCAGTGACTGGGCTGGTCAGCACCCTGTTTCTGGGCCCACAGCACACATGTAGCCATAATAAGAGGCTCTTTATAGGAAGAGCCGGACTTACCCAGAACTCAACAGGAGGTTGAGTTCTTCCTCTGTAGCAGATTCTCTTCCACCCCTCCCCACTTGCAACTTTGAGCCCAGCCTGTTTGAGCTGTCCCCAGCTCCCCCCACGGACTCTCTACTCTGCCCCTGTAGACTTTGGAGGTGCTGCTGTCTACTCAGAAGATCACCTGGAAACTGGCCTGAGCAGGCCCTCCTGCTGCCCCACACCTACTGTGGCCCCTCGCCACACACAAACTTGGCATTACAGGGCCTCATCCCTCTGGAGCACTGTCTTAGTTAGCTACAGCTGCTAGGACAAATGCCGCACGCTGGTTGGCTTTCCAGCAGGAATGTATTGTCTCACGGTTATAGAGTCCAGAAGTCCAAAACCAATATCTTGACAGGCCTCACTTTCTCCCAGGATTTGAAGCATTCTGGTGCTGGCTTGCCATAATCCTTGGCATTCCTTGACTGGCCTCTCTGCCTCCTGTTACATGGCGATGTCCTGTGTCTCCTCCTGAGGTTTCCTCTGGCTTTTGGCTTCTACCATTCTTGGGCTTTGTTCTAGTTTGCTTGCTGCCAGAATGCAACACACCAGAGATGGATTGGCTTTTAATAAAAGGGGATTTATTTCGTTAGTTCTTCAGAGGAAAGGCAGCTAACTTTCAACTGAGCTTTTTTTCTTACGTGGGAAAGCATAGGGTGATCTCTGCTGGCCTTCTCTCCAGGCCTCTGGGTTCCAACAACTTTCCCCGGGGTGATTCCTTTCTGCATTTCCAAAGGCCTGGGCTGAGCTGCGAGTGCTGAAATGAGGTATGCTAAGCTGCTTGGGCTGTGCTACATTGCGCTCTCTCATTTAAGCACCAGCCAATTAAATCAAACATCATTCATTGCAGCAGGCACGCCTCCTAGCCGACTGCAGATGTAATGAGCAACAGATGAGGTTCATGTACCATTGGCTCATGTCCACAGCAATAGAATTAGGCACCTTCACCTGGCCAAGTTGACAACTGAATCTAACTACCACAGACTTCTACCGACTGCATCTGAATTTCCTCTCTTTAGAAGGCCTCCAGTCACATGGACAAAGGCCCATCCTGATTCAATTGACCTCATTGCAATACAGTCTTTGAAGGTCCTATTCAAACATGAGTCCACACCTTAACTAATAACACCCTCTGCAAAGGGTTCACACCACAGGCACGTGGATTTAGATTTGAACACGAGTCCATCTCCAAGCCCCACAAGAGCAGGAGGCAGGGATACTGGCTTTCTGGTCACCACTTGTTCCCAGCACCTAACATACAAGCCAGGCCCACTGCAGGAGGTTCAGAAATATTTGTTAAACCATCAAATGAATACAACAGATCTCACTGAGATGGGAGATAGGAACATCAACTTTCCCAGAGTTGTGCGTTTGCAGCATAAATGCAAATGTCTCCGGGAGCCAGGGAGCCAACTCAGCCTGGGGCCACAGGTCAGCAGTGTCCACAGGGAGCTGGAGAATGCGTTCCTCCTGCAAAAGGGCAGCCCCTCTGGGTTTCCACAGGAAGTCAGACATCTGGATTTTTATGGGATATGTTCCACTGCTTAAGGTTGGATGGTTGTGGCCGAGGCATGTACCGCTCAAGGAATCCCCATGCAGTCTCTATCATCCCCCAACCCCCTGCAGTTGGGAGGGGCCAAAAGGTAATTCTGATGAATGAGCTGTGAAGCAATGCCAGCACACTGAAGAGCCAGCGTGCAACATTCCAGATTTCTTATCCAGGACCTGGAACGTCACAGGTTCCCATTGGTGCAGCTACTTAACGGTCAGCCTGGGTGCCTGAGTGGCTCTGTGGACCAGCAGCCTTGGCCAGTCCACCCTGGATATGCACCAGGAAAGAGAAATAAACCTTTGTTGGGAAAAACCATTGATATTTCAGGGATTTGTTACTGCAGCATAACTTAGACTACCCTGACTAATGCAGTAAATAATCCAATTAAATATAAATAAAATGTCTATTATATAATATTATATATCTATAATATATTATGTATATATAAATGCAGACAGGCAAAACACTTGCAAGATGGAGGTACTTTGTGGAGCTCCAGTTTGTGACTTGGTTCAGTTTAAAATCTTTCATTCTCCCACAGTGTTTGGGGAATATGTCCATTTTACCCCATGTACGAGGAATACCTATGAGTGGAATTCCCTCTTAGTCAAGCAATATAGACTTAACAATAGAAGATTCTTTCAAAAGAGGTTGGGCCTGGAGCTGCTGAAGGGCTGTGGGGCTCTGGTACCATGCCTTTTCCTCACTGAACCTTCATTTTCCCATCTGTGCAATAAGAATATTGACCCTCAGTGGGCCTGACATTTTCTCAAGGTGGAATTCTTTGTTCAAATGGCACATTTATGCAAGTCAGATAATGGGGGGCTGCCCTGTTGACAGTGGGGTGGGTGGCTGGCAGCCCCATCTCCGGCCTCACCTCTGGATAATACTATTTGAAGACCATTGTGTTGAATAGCATAAGAATCCCTTCTGCTCTGGCCTTGGGAGACGCTTATTCCCTAAAGGATGTGGCTAACACGCTGAGTGTCACCAGCTGGCTTCAGAGGGGAGCAGCTGGGGAAGCTGGTCAGAGGAAGAAATCAAGGAGGGTGATAGATTGCAGAGTGGAGGGCGAGTGGGCTGGGAGGGCTAAGGTAAACAGCTCAGCTTGGCAAGGACAGGGGATCGAGTAAAGGATCTGTCAGGTGAGGGCAGGGAGCACAGCTGGTGGGAGGCAAAGGAGGATACCCTCAGCAAAGCAGGACCCTTCCGACTTGCTGGGCTGGGTCCCTGGCCTAAAGGGTGTGGTAACCTCTGCCCTGTAGGAAACAGTTTCTCCTCTGTGAAAAGCACATTCTTCTGTGTTCTCTGATTTTCATCAGCTGGGTGGCCCCAGGCAAGCCGTTAGGTCTGCCTGGTTCTCAGATGCCCCATCCCTCCATTCCAAGGAGGCAAAACCTCCGTCTCCTGTGAGCTCCCGAGGGAACTCTGGGGAAACTCACAAAGCTAAGTGAGGATAGCATGGGTGACTTGTCTCTTTTACCAGGCTGAAGGCTAAGAAGGGTCATACATTTGGGAATTCCAGTGTCTCATTGAGCTGTAGAGCGAATGGGACATAGTATTTCAGGGGCATCTTAGAAATAACTGTGGAAAGATGGGGGTGGGGTTGGGAGTCAGAGACAGAGAGAGGGAGAGAGGGAGGAGGAGAAGGAGAGAGAGAAGTACCACCACCCCAACAATAAAGCAAAGTGAGACTTCTCCTCCATTTGGAGCATTTTCCTGAAACTGCCTCTTGAACATTTGAACCTCTGAATGGTGTGATGGGCGGAGCCTTCGAGAATCTCTAACGAAGTGTCTTCCATACTTTTGTAAGTGGCGCAATCTTATCTTTAAATAAAATCCTGGGTGGAAGCCCAATACGCAAACTGGTACAAGCCATCCTGCCTCAGAGAGGCCTGGGTTGGGGTGGGGGCCAGTTGGACTCCTCAGACGGTCTGAGTCACACAGGGATAGGAGCCGCTGGGCTGGCCAGGTCTGCCAGTGACACACCTCCCCCACCCTGCACCAGCCCGGCCACCAGGGAGCCCAGGAGTCTTTGTCCTGCGGCCCCCCTCCCACAGTCCCCAGGGCACAGATCTCAGGCCTCCAAGCTCCCCAGGCTAGATGCGGCTCTGCTCCATTTTCCTTCAGAAAGGAGGCTCCCGGGAGACCCGCGGGGGTGGCCCTGTGCCAGCACCAGTTTACTGGTCCCCAGTGAACAGGCAGAGAGTTGTTTTCTTTTTCCACTTTGCAGGCTGCTCTGCCATGCGTGAGCAGGGACTGCCGAGGACAGCCGGCGCCACCCGTCACAGCCTGTCCTCGCTATTGTCCCTGCCTCGGAGTTGAGACAAAGGACGCTGAGGCCATTGCAAGGGCCAGGCCTGATCTTGGGGTGGTGACCACAGAGGAGGCAGCCCTGGGACTCCAGGTCTCAGGTCCCGAGTGCTGTGGGTCTTGGCAAAGTAACAAAAAGGAGGATAGTTAAAGGGAGTATGTCTTAAAGCCTTTTGAGACCATTGAGACCAAGTCCTTTTGGCTTTTTAGTCTTACAATGTCCCATCATCCATAAAATAATGGAGACACTAGATGGTCCTTACTTGGCATAATGGAAACTATACCGGTATCAGCATTTAATTGCTGTAAACATCTCCGTGAAATCTCAGAGCTTGGGAAGCTGTTTTAACATTTCATGAAATCATGAACCTTAATTCTTTTTCTCTAGGAACGGTTTAAATTGAGCAGGTAACAAAGTCACATGCGGAGCAAGAGATGTGAGGACAGCTGGAAGGAGGCCCCGAGGGAGGAGGCAAGGGCTGACGACAGGGCGAGGGTCCCTGGAAGCCTTGGTTCCTTGCTCCACGACCCACAGCCACAGCTCTCAGACACCAGCTGGAGGCAGCAGGAAGACGCCAAGGGCAGTGAGCCTTTCCAAGGGTCCTGCGGGCACCTGTCAGCCTGTGCCTGCCATGGCTGTCAGGGAAGCAGCAGCAGGGCTGCATGGCCCCAGCTGCGCTGGAGCAGGGATCTGGCTGGACAGGGCAGCCCTTGGCTTCACACTTTTGCCGAGCAAGCAGCTGTCCCCATACAGAGGGCGGGGAGCAATTTAGCAGCTGCTGCTCTCACCCCCTTCCACACCGCCTGTCTGCAGCCCTCCCCTTCCAACTTGCATCACCTGCCCTCTGGTTTGGCCATATCCCTCGCCTTCCCAGCCCCAGGACAGTCTGGCCAGGGACCCTGGTGGGACAGCAGACTCCAGAGCCCAGAGGAAAAGAGAGGTGATGGCGGCAGAAGGAGTGGGCACCCCTCCCCTGCCCCCGGGACTGACCTCTGCTCCCAGCCGCCCTTACCACTAGACCTCCTCTCTGTCCTCCCTGACACAGGCCACCCCTTGCCCGCTCACTCTCCTCTGAGGAGCCCTCAGCACCCATGCTGGCTGGCCTCTATCACAGCCTTCAACACGCTCCTTTGGGCACATTTCTGGTTTCTGCTCCTGGGCTCACAGCACGGTGACCTCAGGTGCACATTCTTGCCTGTGGAAAAGGAGATCTAGGGACACGGGGGGCCCCATGGCCACGCCTGTGGGGCTGAGCAGGTGCTCAGAGCGACTACAGGCTGATACTTGACTGTCTGGGCCCCAGTGCGGGCAAAGGGGTCGGTCCGCCCAGCACCTCCGCAGTTGCTGCCCACCTGTGCCAGGGGCCTCGGGCAGCTGCTGGGAGTGGTTCCTGCGACAGCTGAACCGTGGTGAACTCAGAATCCTTTGGGTCATGGAGCCCTTTAGCATCTCTTGAGAGCTGACGATCCTCTCCCCAGAAAAATACACAGGCACACAAGCACACACCTTCAGGTGGTTGGCACACCCTTACAGGGGGCACAGAGAACCTTGGTCCATGTACCCCTAGATTCCCAGATCCTAGATTAGAACCCTCTGTAGAGAGAAGTCCGCCTTTAAATGTGCTGCAGCATCATCATGTCACTGAGTTCTACATGTGGAGCTGTCTCTCTGGCCTTAGGTGAGGCAGGTCGCAGTGACTGCTGGTCTAGTGAGTTTTCATGTCTCTTCCCAGCTCTACACCTAAGGGGCCTTGTGACAGCCCAGCTGCACTCCCATGGTCAGGCACGACCAGGGGATGGGGTCCCAAATCTTCACCTTGGGAATGCATCTTGGGGCAGGACACTGGAGCAGGCAGCAAAAGAGACCAAGTGAACTACAAGTTCCTCTTTAGCTGAAGTAAATGAACTCAGAGACACTGGGAAGTACAGCCACTTCCTACTTGATTTTAATTTACTTTCAAACAACTTAGCAATGTTTTCTTCACTGTCCTCTGTCATAGGATAACCACCCAGCCTTTGTGAATATCTGGGCCTAAAAATTCTGTTCTATGATTCTCTAGCTGTGTGTCCTTGGGTAAGTGTATTTCCCTCTCTGAATCTCAGATTCCTCATTGGCTAAATAATTATAATCCTCAATGACTGTTGTGAGGGTTGAATAGACGTGTAAGGGGTCTAGTAGGGTGCTCGCAGAGTGTCCTTGATTGCTTGTTATTACTGACAATAGGAATCAGGGGCCCTGGAGAGTGTGGGACTCCACAGAGGGAAACTGGGGCTCAGTGGTCACAGGTTCCCCAGGGCTGTGAGTGTGCAGATATGGAGAGTCTCCCCGAGGTGAGGCCCTGTGCCCCACACTCGGGCAGTGGCGGAATCAGAACCAGAACCCAGGCCCCCAGGGGCCCAGGTTCCCTTTTGGGAACCCTTTTGTCCAAGTTCTCCCTTCGAGGCTGTACAGTGATGGCATCTGGACTGTGATGTGCCACTTCAGCTGTCATTATCCAACTGAGCCGGACCTGGGGCACCAGGGACGGTCACTCTGTCCTTGACCTCCGGGTCACCCATTTGAGTCTCCTGGTGGAAATGCAGCCATCTACTGACTTCAGCAGGGACACCTATCATCTGTGACATCAACCTCGCTCTCAATGTCTGGTGTTAAACCACCAGCACTACAAGAGAGAACTACGACTGAAAACCAGTGAAAACAGACTTCACACACCCTGGCAAAGTGCTGAAACACACCCCATTACAAATTCTGGCCAGAACAGTTTTGACCTGATCAAGTTTAATAGAGCTCCATGGAGCCCAGGAGAGAGTCCTTTCCTCTCCCTTTCCCTCCCCTCCCGCCCTGTCTGCCTCCTTCCCTCTCTCTTCCAGGGAGGCACACCTTCCACCTTGGTGGCAGCCCCTCAGGAAGGAGGCAGAGGAGCAGGAGGCAGGCAAATCTGCATTTAACTGGAGGTACTACAGAGTCACTTAAGGCTTTTTTAAAAACCCTGACTTCTGGCAACAAATCCTGCCTGACCACTTACTTAGTGCTGCCTGTGGGCGGTCAGCCTTCACTGAAGCCAGGAGGGGCCCTTTTGCAATGGAAAGGTAATGGCTGTGGAATCTAACAGAACCAGACACAAACTCCAGAATCCCTACACTTACAGTTGTGACCTTATTTAACGCCTATGAAATGAGGTTGCTTGAACAAACTCTCCTCACAGACGGAATGGAAGCATGAGCACTGGCCTGGCACTGTTCCTGGCATGAGAGAACACTGTCCGTCCCACAGGGCTGGTGGGTTATCTCTCTGTGCCGACTGACATACACTGAGCCATTTCCCAAAGCAGAAGAAGCAGACCTGGGCACAGGGAGCTGGAGGGCAGGATGGCAGGGACAGCAGGAAAAGCCCTGGAATGGGTGGGATGTGCAGGAAACCTGGAGTCAGAAAGCAAGCCCTGGGCTCAAATCCGGGCCTCACCATGGACTCATTTTGTAAAGCTGGGCCATCCCATAACTCTTCAAGCCTCAGGTTTCTCAAATAGAAAATGGGGAGAATGAAAGTTGCAATCTCACAGGGCTGTGAGGAGTGACAACTGTGCAAGCCCTTAATAAAGTGTGATTGCGAAGCAAGCCACTCCTGCTCTTATCTTGGCGTTGCTTTTCCATCGGTCAAGTTGGAGAAGTGCCACAGGTTCTTCCAGTCCTTCCCTCATACTCTAAAGTCAGTGCTTCTAGGGGAATGGCTGAGGTGAGGCATGAGGTGGGCACAGGTGTAGCCTGAAGCCGTGCTCACCTGTTGTGATCAGGTTTTATCCCGGGAGTCCCTTCCTCTTGGAGCGGGTGCCAGGCACAGTGCCCACTCTCAGTTTTGTGCCCGAGGTCCATGATGCGCTCAGATACAGACCTAGGGTAGGAGCCGTCCAGCCCCTTGGCCTCATTCGGGACTCCCGTGCCGGGCTGGCCGGAGGAGGAGGGGACAGGAGCGAGCGGAGGCCGAGGGCACCAGGACCCAGGCTCCAACTGCCCGTGGCTGGGGTTGGTCTCCAGCTCGCGTGGGCTCCCTGAACGGCCCCACCTCTCCACCCGTGCCTCACTCACCGTGCACCCATGGCGCTGTCCAAGAGCCGCTGCCGCGCTGCGTCCACGCCTGCAGCCCAGCCACGCCCGCAATGTGTCCGGGCCGGGGGACTGGGAACCGCCGGGCCACGGCCCAGCCACGCCCCACAGCCCCAAGCTGCCCAATGGCCCCACCTCGCCCCGCCCCTCACCTAGGACAGCCCAATGGCCCCGCCCCTCCCCGCCCCTCACCAGCGCAGCCCAATGATAACGCCCCGCCCCTCCCCTCCCAATGAATGGCACCGCGGGGCCAAGCGGCGGGGCGGGGGGACTGTCAGCGCGCCGGGCGGTGTCCGAGGGACGGCAGGGCAGGGACTGGACGCCCAGCCGCGATGTGCTTCATCCCGCCCCGACTCGACCCCGGGGCTCAGATCCGCGGGCGCAGGCCGAAGACCTGGAGCTTTGGGGTGTCGTCGCGGGCGGGGGAGCGGGAGGAGCGTGCTAGTGAAGCTGGGAGCGTGGTGATCCCCCGCCCCCGGCCGCGGTGTGCGCTGGGCTCAGAGCCTCTCCCGAGGTTTAGGGACACCCACCCACCCCGGGGGGATAAGGCCACCCGATCCCCACTCCTCGCCTCCGGGACCAGAGTGCCCGCGCCTGGGGCAGGGAGGATGGGAAACCGCAGGCAGGCGGTCTGGGGAGCTCAGAGGACATGGAGGTGTCGGCGTGGGGGGTGTCAGTGTGGGGGGTGGGTGGGGGTGGCAGGAGGGGAAGGGGCCCGAGAAGCATAGGCAGTGTCTGCCCCATCCCACAGGTTCCGCCCGGATCTCCGGACCTCCCCACCCCCTTCCCAATGCAGATCACTTTAGTTTCATTCGCTTTGTGTTTCCTTATCTTTTTAGGGTCATGTGGCCATTTTAGAATCTGCTAAAAGTTATGGACGCTCTAGAAAACTAGGTAACACAAAACAAGGCATCTCCTCCTCCTTAGACTGGGTTAGAGGGGATGTCCTCTCCGTTGTTGTGGCTGCTGAATTTGGAGTACAGAGATTGGGCCTGCCATGTACTTCCAGTGTTACCGCCCCTTTGGGCCTCAGTTTCCCCACCTGCAAAATCAGGGGGGCAGAAGATGGCCAGTCAAGGGGTCATCTCAGCGGACATGAGATCATTGCGAATTCATGGAGAATGCCCCCATGACCTGAACTTTGTTCACTGGACACTGTGACTAGTATTTTAAAAAGTAGAGGAGAAAATATCATACAGCGTATGTAGTAAAGGTGGAGTGCTTATGAAACTGCATTATTCGGATTTTAGTTATGCGTATTAGGCTGAGCTACAAAATGTTCCTTATAGTGGGAGACAGTCCAATACGTTTGAAAGTCATTTGTCTAAATCAATCTTTACAATTCTCTTCACTACCTTTGAAGCTAGAATTGGCCATATGACCCACTTCTGGGCAAACAGGGAAGGTGTGCTAGGGGGCAGGGAGTTTGAGCCTCGGCGGAGAATAAGAACTTTTGCTTTCCTTATAGAAGGAACAGATGCCCACATCCTCTGCCATCCTGTCTTGAATGTGGAGATATATATATATATATATGTAATATCTGGAGCACTGGCAGTCATTATGAGACCATGACACAACGTGGCCATATGGAGCATAAAAATAAAAAGAGCCTAGGTCTTTATCGACATCATGGGGATGCTGCACTAGGCCTGCACTGTGTACTCCAGATTTCTTGCCCTATTTGTTGAAGACAGGTGGTTTGGTTTCCTTGGCTGCTCATGCAAATGCCATGCAAAGGGATGGCTTAAGCAATGGGAATTTAATGGCTCGTGGTTTTGAGGCTAAAACACAAGTCCAAATCAAGTAATCATCAAGGTGATTCTCTCTTCCCAAAGACTGGCATTCTGGGGCTGGCTGTTGGTGATCTTTGGTCCTGGGCTGCTCTGTTACATGGCAATGCATGGGGCAGCCTCTCCTGGCCTCTTCCTTCTCTTCTGGTTCCACTGACCTTGGGCTTCTTGCTTCCTGTGGCTTTCTCTTTATCTGTCTGGATTTCATTCTGCTTATAAAGAACTCCTGTAATAGATTTAAGACCTGTCCTGATTGAGGTGGGTCACACCTTAATGAGGTAAACTCATCCAAAGGTCCTACTTACACTAGGTTTGCACCCACAGAAAAGGACTTAGTTTAAGAAGATGTTTTCCTGGGGTACGTACAGCTCCAAACCACCACACCAAGTGTCAGTAGACCTTTTCTGTAAAGGGCCAGATTATAAAAATTGTATGCTTCATGGACCGTATGTTCTCTATTGCACCTACTCACTTTTGCTGTTGTAGCTTGAATGCAGCCATCAGCAATGCGTAAATAACAGGGTATGGCTATGGTTTTAATAAAACCTCATAAAAACAGCTGGCAGACCACCTGTGACCCATGGACATGTGTGTGCCAACCCCTACCCTAGGTGATCTTGCCCCATTAGTAACTCTCTGATGGTATCTCCTCCTTCTCTTCTTCCTTCTTTCTGCTGGCGTCACAGTGTTCCTCCCACATCAGGCCCTCTCCTTCCTCAGGGCCTTTACACTTGCTATTTCAGTAGCATGGAAGGCTCCTCCCCCAGATGTCAGCAGAACTTGCTCCTTCCTGTCCTTACAGTCTTTACTTACACATCACCTTCTCCACCAGCTTTTCCCAGGAACCCTAAAATGTCTGCCCCCTCTACACTCAGCACTATCTAGCATGCTTTCTATTCTACTTAATCTGGAGCTCCTTGAAGGAGGGACACTGTGTTTCTTCAAATACTGACTTTGCCTGGAATACTGAGGTGTTTAATAACTATTTGGTGTAGGAATCATTCTTTTCTTTCCTGCCAGATAAGTAAACAGACTCAGGAGAGCCAAATAACCCATCTGAGGTGACAGAGTGAGTCAAGGCGTAGAGCTGAGATTTGATCCCTGGTGGCCTCAGCAGTAGTATCTGTGCCATTGGGAGTGAATGTAGAGCAATGCATCCACCTGTAAGGCAAGATGGGGCCTCAGGGGAGCAAGACCACTTGGAAGTTTCTGCAAGAATCCTTGCCCTAGGGCACCTCCCCAATGAACTGGGACCATTGGGAGTCCATTAAGGGCACTGGGCATTATCCTTTTCATCTCGGGCAGTCTCCCCTTCACAGTATGCCTCCACCAGCACGTTTTTAGAAACTGTCATTATTTTTTATCAATCCAGACTGACTTGTCATGTCCATAAAAAAGCCAGAAGAAATGCTAATGATACAATGTTTTCAGCAAAGAAGGAGCTATAAAGAATGGATTTATATTTGATTTGCAGGTGGGGAAGCTTAAGGGACCCTAAGGGGCTAATAAAACCCACACGACCTGGTCTGTGAGGCAAGACACGGATACCTGCTCCCTTTTCCTTGAGACTTCTTGGTACCCGGCACTGTTCCAAGAAGTCTGCAAGATTGCCTTCTTCTGGTGCTTTGAGAGCCAAGTGGTGAATATGCCCGGGCACGATCTCATGTTGCTGAGATGTCATTTAGAGTTCTTTGAGTCTTTAAAAATAGGTTTTTATATTTTAACATAAATAATATTGATGGGAACCATTCTCAAGGCCATTCCTTTAAAACAGTAAATGGGGTTTTCAATTAAAATTCTTTATTGATTGCCTAAGGCCTCTTAAGTGTGGCTTCGTATGATTTTTATTTTCCTTTGCTATCTCCAACATAAGATTCAGAACAAATGACTTTTTAAAGCAATTTTTCAAAAAATTTGGGCTAGCCCAAATGTATAGCCAGAAATTCTTAAAAGCAAAGCAGAACAAAATAGTCAGATGGTTGCATTTGATTAGAAATATGTAAGACTGAGTATAAACCCAGCAGCTTTGTTTTGCCTCTAATGGACTGCACTTTGTTAAATCCATCAACAAGAGGAGGCCACTTACATATGCTCCTTGCATCATTTGCTTAGATGGAATCCTTAAGGAATGCAGTCTTCCCCACCTCCCCCCTGCCTGATCTTAACATCCTTGATGAGGGTTAGTCATCAGTTTTCAGATGATTTCTCCAAAAATCCATATGTCATCTACCCTTCTTTCCTATATGAAATGGTTTTTATTAACTCCATTTGGTTAGCGTATTAACAGTAACTTCTGTTAATATATGGAATTAAAACCTATACCAGTGGCAGGCTGGAAAGGATCATATAACTCCCAAATTGACACAACTTTCAATGATATACATTAGCCTTCTCATTAGATACACAACACATACAAGTGGTATTATTTTCCCTTATAGTTATGCTTTGGAAAAGGCTGATGTATCCCATTCTGAGGAGGTAATACTTGCCTGAGTATAGGGTTTCCTAGATGGGAGGGAGATTGCTTTAAAAGGTGATAGAGCCAAAAGTTGCTGCTGAGAATTTCCTTTTGGGGAAAAAAGAACTGGCTCAAGCCCTTTCTTGGTCTTAGAGAAGAGGTGTGACTGTCTAACAATCCAGGTCTGCTCCAGAAAGATATATGAAGATAGGGATGGCATGAAAATCCAAAGAGGAAGCATAAGCAGGCCTACATCAAAAGCTCTTTCTCTTTTCTGTCCTTCCCTCCCATTCTTCCTTACTATATTTATATATATGTTACATTCATCCAACAAGACAGACTAGATGACTGTGGAGGGGAAACCTCTCTACCCCCAAGGCTTTCCCTGCATTCCCAAACCTCCCCTAACACCTGAGTCATCTCTCTATCAGTTCACATTTCAAGTGTCCCTCTGCCTTCCAGGTGGGCTGTGTTCCTGAGGGAGGGTACGAGAAAGTTAATTATTCTTAATGGGTAGCATCATGACCGTGAGTCAATAATATCTTCAAGACGAAAACGATTATGGCAATGCAAACGTCTAGGTAAATACATTTTCAATAGAACTGTAACTTTACTAATATTATAAAATAGCCTCTGCTCAATATTTTCATTTGCTTATCAAGCAGCAAGACTGCTGGATGTGGAGTGCTAGGCACGAAAGTATATGCACACGAGGAGATTTACCGAAGGGTAAGGCTTCTCAAAGGAGAGAGCACTGAACGGCTTAAGCAAGGGGTTTCCTCCACAAAGAGGCTGGTGTTGCCTGAGCGCCAGAATTCCTACAAATAGCAAGATGCTGAGGTCCTACTGGGAAGTAGTGAATGACCAGGACCTCCCCTCAAGGCGGGATATAAAGCAGACGAAGGAAGTGAAGACTTTTCAGATGGAAAAGAAAAGGAACCTTGAAAGAGCACAGAACATTTGCACAAACAAGGGTTATTTGTCTGGCCCCTGGACTGTGTATTTCAAAACAGACCATCCTCAGGGTACTTGAGGGAAACAACCGAGAGAGAGTATGTGGCTGCTCCATGTCCTGGAGGGAAGAACAGCCACCCTCTTTCTCTTCTTCCAAGCACAGGACATTCCAAGGAATGTGAGGCATCCCCAAGCTAGGAGGGGCAAGCTTCTGGTCCCCCCGGCATCTCAGTTTAAGAAACTATTCCACTTGAATTGACTTCACCTCCAAAACTTGCCATCAGGTCCTGGGGTGACAGGGTCTGCCCATCCCCAGCCTTGTTCCCGACCTACAGAACTGTGAACCAAGGACCAGAGCATTTAAGGATGGACCGAGCCACATGATGGCTGAACGTTTTAAATTTTATCTCCACTTGGGAATCATCTCTGGCTTTTCACCGTGAAAACTGACTCGCAGTGTAACAAAGCTGCAGTTGTTACGGCTGGGACAGAATTAGAATGACCAGTAATTCCAGGCAGTTAACCCAGAGCTGAGACCTTCTCCTGTCCCTATTGCACCCAGATGCTAAGGCAGAGGGAGTCTCCCATGCTCTGCAGGTCAGCAGTGCTTCCTTCCCCAGGGATGTCGTGTTTTGACACACCTGTGGACCTTGGGGCAAAGTTTGAGAACCCATTGCTTCTCTGTTGGTATAATGTGTCTAAGCCAGGTTTTGGCAAGCGTCTTCTGTAAAGGGTCAGATAGTAAATATTTTCATACTTGCAGGCCATATCATCCCTGTTGCAGCTACTCAAGCGAGAGCAACCATAGACAATGAGTGGACATGGCTGTGTTCCAATAAAACTTTATTTACAAAAAACAGGCAGCGGGCAGGATTTGGTCTGCGAGTAAAAGGAGAATTTGGAGTGATAACAGGCATCAGCCAAACTTGGCAAAGGGAGTAAATAAGCTACCCTCTGGGTGAGAATGCTTTCAGCAGGGAAAAGTAAAAAACCCAAACAAAAGAGATTTTATTATCTTGTACAATCCAAAGTCCCAGGAATGGGTAATTCCAGCGTTGGTTAGTTTAGTATTTCAAAGACATCCCCAAAGACCTAGGAGCTGTTCATCTTTGCACTCTGTCACCTTATGCTTGTTGGTTTAGTTCCCCTGGTGGTTGCTGGTAGCTTCCGATGGTCCCAGCAGGCACAACCACACTGAGATGGGTTTGCTCCCGTCCATCTCCCTTTTGCAGCAAGGAACTCTTGCTGTGAGGTGCCGGCTCACCTTCCCTTGCTCCTTATCGCCAGAACGAGGTTTGGGCTCACTGCAGAGAAAAGGGGTTGGCTGTCACTCTCTGGGTGTTCATCAGCCTTATTCTTTCTGTCTCACCTATCCCAGCTACAGAGTCTAATCAGCTAAGACAGCCACGGGGGAAGTGCTGGGTGCATACAGATGGGGCAGGTGTGGGGTTGGTTTAGAATTCCTTCTACTGAGCCCAGAGATCCGAAGAAATGCTGTGGGATAGGCCACGTTTGTTGTGAAAGAATTCCCCCAATTAAAGTTATTTCTTCCAATAATGCCTTTGCAACAGTAACCGCGGTCAACAAATGATTATTAAAATGTAAGTGGCCTTGGGGTAGGAGTAATGGAATAAGCTCTACTTGCCCTATTTCAGTCCGTAAAATGAAGTGTCCTTGAGAGCTATGGAAAAGTTTTCCAGCATTTATGCTTGAAACACATTAAACAATTGCAGTGTATTGATAATCAATGTGCTTTTGAGGTTGTTCAGTGTTTTGGGATGTTATGAAAGTAAAGAGTTTTTTTTTTAAAAAAAAACACCCATAAAAGAAATAAAAAAGCAGATAAAGCTGCAAAAAATGCAATGACAAAGTCTTGCCCTATTCCTGTTTCTATTGTGACTATTTTTTTTGTGAGTGCATCGTCCGGGAACCGAACCCGGGTCACCCCCAGAAAAGGTGAGCATTCTATCACTGATCCATCCGTGCACACTATGATGACTTTTTTTTTTTAATTTGCATATGGGCAGGAGGCACCAGGGATCCAACTCCAGACCTCCAACATGGCAGGTTGGAGCTCTGCCTGCTGAGCCACGGCAGCCGCCCCTTATGATGACTTTTTGAATCAAATAAATACAATTTTGCTCTGCTGAAGTACGTTCTCCCTAAATTTATACAAGTTTACTCATAAGCTAGCATTATCGCTATTAGATCTTTGTCATGGCAAAAATGTAACTTTGTGTTTAATGAAATTGTTATTATTTTGACAAACTTTATTTCAAAAATAATTAGATCATCTGTAATTACATCATCTCGAGCCATTGTGCTCATTATCCTAAAACCTGCCCATCTTTTGATACCATAAAAGCATCAGAATTACTACATTTTTTGGGAGGGTGGGGCAGATTTGGGGGCTGTTAGGCCCTCTGTTCTCTTGGTTTGCATTTAGCAATAAACTGTTTGTCTCTTTGAAACCCGGGTGCGATGGATGGGCTGTTATGCGCATGGGGCAGAGAAACCACCGCTTTTGTATAGTGGGTTCTTCAATTCATGAATATATTTTGTATAGTGGGTTCTTCAACTTCCTATCAATTCATGAAGGGCAGGCGCTCTGGGTAACGGGAAGGTGGCTTTTGCTGGATGAGAGCTGTGTGCCAATTGTCCCCAGCCACTGAAAGGGGCTTCAGCCAGGGATCTCTGGGGCCAGGGGGGCAGGAGGCCTTGGGTGGCTGTGTGCTCATTGGTATCCCTCTATTAAACATCTTTATCAGCCTAGGGTTTGGAGTGCAGCCAGCAGGAGAGAGCAGGAGACCTGAATTGGCAGATGGAAATCTCAGAGGTAGCCCAGAATGTTCTTGCTGGGCATACAACCATTACCTGTGTTTTACCTGCTTGGGGGGAGGGGCAAATGCTGTTGAGGCTGGAATTCTAGCCTGGGCTTAGAGGGGCGTGTGCAGGAGGGCTTGGCACAGCTCCCAGGTTTGGTTCTCTGATCGGCCCACAGGGAACATCTGAAAGGCAGTGGAATATGCTCTGGGATGTGCCTGGGGCAGGCAGAGCTGGGAGGCACCGGCTCTGGCTGGGCAGGGGTTGCAGTGGAGGCTGCTAAGTGCTCAGAATAGAAATCTCCCCAGGGTGTGGGTACAGAAAGCCGAGGGAGGGAACAGATAAACAGCAGTCCCAGCCAACATGGGGGAGCAGACGTGGGGGCCAGTGTTGTTCCACCCCTCAGACTGAGTGCTCCCCATTTCCACTTCCTTCACCCCTCCCCATCATTTCCTTGCCACCACTCCCCACCCCCCAGTCTCAATTGCCAGAGAAATGAAAGTCTCAGGGTGACACAGGGCAAGCCCCCTTCTCATTCAAAAGAAGAAAGGAGGGAAGAGCAGAGAGGAAGGGCAGAGGTGAGGTGTCTGGTCAGGCTAGGACTCTGGTCTCCTGGCACCCTAAATGAGGCCTTAAGCCTCACTACCACCTCATGTCAGCCCACTTGGGGTGCTATCTGTGTATCGGACAGTTTGCCTTACCCGTCCCTTCAACCCCAGCACCTAGCATAGTGCCTGATGCACACAGTAGGGGCTTAAAGAATGGCTTGTTGATTTTAGCTGATCCTTGTTCCTAGCAATCTGTTCTCTAAGTTTATCATGGGGCTGCTGGTTTGGAAGGAAAGGAATGTGTTCCACTCTGGAAAGAGGAACCCAAGACTCAGGGGCTTACAAACATCTCGCCCAGTTTCCTGGAAACTGAAGCAACAGTGAGCTGGTGGCAGCTCCACCCCCATTCTGGGAGTCTCTGAAAAGCACCTTGTGGTTGAGTGGGGAGGCCATGTGTGCCCTCAGACAGAGGGAGCTGTTTAGGGACATATGAATCATCAAACACGTTGCCCATTAGCTTTACTCGTTATTTGCTTTTTAAAGGGAAACGGGATTTGAAACTCACAGAGGCTTTCAGTATCCATTAGATGGTAAAGTTACATTCGGTGGGCTCTTGCATCTGTCCCAGTCTCTTCCCAAATGCATCTCCCCCCAAGGCCCCACTTCTGACATTCCCCAAATTTGCACAGAGGCTGCAAATTTCCCAGCAGCTAGTGCCATCAAAGCGTTGCAGAGTATAAAAAACTCAGCTCTGGACTTTCCTTGCGTCTCTCTGAGACTGGGCAGATACTGTTAGAGTGCTTAAATGGGGTCCCTGAGGCTTGGGACTGACTGGGTTGTTAGAGACAGCCTGACCTCCCTCATTCAAATTACATGTGAAAAATTATCCAAGGCCCCAAATCTTGGCAGAGACAAGCAGGGCCATGCTCCTGCTCTCTTGACTTCTAGCTGGTATGTTCGTCTCTTTAGGCAGCTGTTTTCACCCTTATGAAACTCATTTTCTCCAAATTCCCATTCTCGCCTGTGCAAAGGTCATGACTTATCAGTTCTGGTTTCTCTGGACAATGGTGAGGAATTCACCCAGCCAGGTGAATGCCCAGGGGGGCAGCTCAGTCCAGCCAAGGAGGACAGTCTCTCTTTTTCTCCCAAGAGAAGCCCCCTTTTCTTCCTTCTCCCGGTGATCAAAAATCTGGCTGTCCAATTGCTGATCAGCAGCTCTGGACTCCAGCCAAGCCCAGGGCCTGGGAAGGCAGATGCTGGCTGGATGGCAAAGAAAGCTTGAAATTTTTTGCATACAAGGAATGGGGCAAAGGGGTTTCACATTCGGATATATCAAAGCGTGTGTTTCCTTAGAGAGATCAGTGAGGGGTAGCATAGAATAGAACCCCAAGAACAGGAGCTCAAGTTTGTTCCTTGGACTAACATATTAAAGAACTGGTTCCCTGAGGAGCTGAAGTAGAGTTGATCAAAAAATGAGCAAAAGATCCCAGAGTGGCTACAGGCCTCTACATCCCAGAAAAGGGATGGACCCGCACAAGGACAAGCACAATGAAGAGACTGATTTTTATTGAACACCTGCCAGCTCTCAGATGCTGTATTTCACTTATATTGTGATATTTAAACCTCAATCAATCCCTGAAGTTGAGTATTATTATTTCCCCCTATTTCCAGGTAGGGAAGTGGAGACTCAGAGTGATTAAGTAAAGTCTGGTCATACAGCTGATGAAGACAGAACTAGTACTCAATCCTGCATCTTTTCTGCTTGACAGAACAAGTTCTCATAAATGCACTCCATTTCTTAATTGTCATTGAAAAAACAAACTAAAAACTTAGGAGCGTGACTTTTGGAATGGTAGAGTGAGGAGCTTGGAGGACCACTTCCCCAGTGAAATACCCATTTCATTATAAACATCAATCACTTAAAGTCAGTGGTAATGACATACAGCAAATGGAGAAACATTCATTCAAGAACATTTACTAACTCTTGGTAAGAATAGTGAGGGGCTCTGGCATTTGAGTCATGACCTGTCCCCTCCCCCCCAACTGCTCTGCCTATGGAAACTCAGCTCTGGGTGGATGCAGCCAGGAACATAAGGCTCCCTCTCCTCCAAGATCCTACTCTAGTGCTATGTTTCACCCAGAAGGGGCACAATGTTGGTATGTCTCATCCTTCTCAGCCCTGTGTTGTGTAAGTTCTACTCTAGGCAGCCATTGCCAAGAAGGCTGTACTGGTTTGGAGCTGTATGGACTCCAGAAATACATGTCCTTAAATTTAATCCATTCCTGTGGGTGTGAACCCATTGTATGTAGGACTTTGATGAAGTTATTTCAGTTAAGGTGAGCCTACCTCAATCAGGATGGATCTTAATCCTATTACTGGAGTCTTTTATAAACAAAATGAAATCCAGACCAATGGAGAGAAATCCATGGAAGCAAGAAGCTGAAATTCAATGGAAGCTGGAAGGGAATGGAGGGGCCAGGAGAGGCTACCATATGCCTCGCCATGTGACAGAGGAGTCAAGGATTGCCGGCAGCCAGCCCCAGAACACCAGTCTTTGGGGAGAAAGCATTGCCTTGATGATGCCTTGATTTTGACTTTCTTTTCATCACAAAACCTAAGCTAATAAATTCCCATTGTTTAACCCAACCCATTTCATGGTATTTGCTTGAGTAGCCTAGGAAACTAAAACAAGGACTAAAGCTCCCTTCCCCTATCCAGACCCCGCCTGTAGAGAAGAAGCTCTACTTCAGATGCAACAGGCTGAGAATACTGGCTCTTCAACTACCCCTCAGCTCACTCCTAGGGCAGAGGAGGCAAGCCAAGAGTATCAGGGGCTACCACTCCCCTTCTCTCAGCACCTACTTGTAGAGCAGAGGTATCACTCCAGGGTAAGTAGATGGCTGTGACCCAAACACATGAAAAGCAACAGGCAGTAGAAAGAGCTTTTGAGGGGTCCCAGATGTTGGATTTAGTTGACAAGGTCTTCAAAGCAGCTATTACATATACGTTCAAAGAGCTAAAGGAAAACATGTTTAAAGAATTAAAGGAAGGTATTACAATGTCTTGCCAAAATAGAGAATATCAATAAAGAGACAAATTATAACATCTAAGAAGCAAATGTAAGTTCTGGAATTAAAAAGTACAATAAAAAATGAGAAATTCACCAGAGGAATCAACAGTAGATTTGAGATAGAAGCCTAAATAATCAGCTAACTTGAAGATGGATTGACAGAGACTAGGCAATCTGAAGAGAGTAATAAAGAAGAATGTATCCCCTGGAATCCCCAGCACACCCCTTACCTCTAAGACATTTCCAAAGCAATTCTCTAACCTGTGGTTTCACGAAAGTGGTTATTAAATGGGGCTGATGGATCTGAGATGACACTTTAGGTTTTGTTTCTGGAGACCTAGCTACCAAACACCAAACCTCTGAAGTTTCCCCTCCCTGGTGAGTGGGAATATCCAGGGCCTACGGTGTTGCAATGCCTCTGCTATAAGGTTCTCTGTGGGATCACATTCCCTTCCACACAGGGTGGATGACAAGCAGCCGGCTCTCCCTGAGTTGGCTCCTTCTGTATACAGGACCTGACTGAGACCCCTGGCCCATTAGGAATTGGGCACAACTCATGCCCACCTACAAACCACATTATTACTTGGTCCCCAAACCTTGCTCTCTCAGGGCAGCTAAAGAAACAGCTTTACCACTTGCAGATCGAGGGTTTACTGGAATGTGATTATTTGCTTTTCTTATTTGATTTTATAGAGGAACCGGATTATTGCAGGCCAGTGTTCTGTTTGTTTCGAACGCCAGCTGCTTTTAGGCACCACCTGATACCAGCTTCTGGCTGGTCATTATTCCCACACATAGGCAAAATAACTTGCAGGGAATGTTGAAAAAATCTACAGGAATAAATACAACTTACCTATCTAGACATGAAAGCATGTACGCTTCCTTCCTTCCTCTCCAGAACCTCATGTTTGCTCACATGAATTTGGAGATCTGTCTTTTCTTAAGATTGCTCATTGTCAGGCATAACATGCCTGCTCTTTCTTGCAGCAATCTCATGAGCCAAAGAACACCTTTTTAGAAGTAAAAACTCTATTGCAAATCACTCGACTGAGGAGCATCTAATTCAGGTGAATTTTGTTCATCAGCGGCTCACCATCACCTCTCTGTGGTCCTGTGGCAGACAGCTGGCCTGCTTTCCTCCCTCCCTCCAAGTTTGAACAAATACATTGAACACTCATTCTGCCACCGCGCCTCTGGGTGCCCTGCCCACGTGACCCCAGGGTCAGCCCCTGGCAGGCAGGCAACCCCGGGGAACACAGGCCCAGGCTTTCCATCTGTCAGCTGACTCATCTATGTGGAATCTTGAAAGAGTCCACAGTCCCTGAGACAGGAATGAGTGGGCCTTCTCTCAGTGAGCACAGACCGGCTTTGTTTCCCTGCAGGGGCCGTGGCCTGGCGCCACTCTCCACCCCGGAGGGCGGGTTATGACCCTCCCCACCCTGGGCAATCATGGCAGGGACCCAGGGCCACCCTTAATGACTGCCTTTGGGGTGCTTAAGCTGCTGGCGCCTGTCTGGATCTTCAGAGATGGGGTACATGAAAGAATCTTGGCGCGTGCAGGGTCCTGGTCAGGAGCCAGGGAAGCCCAGTGGCTTATGCTGGGTGGAGGGGTATGTGTCTTCTGGGCCCAGCAGTCTTGGGTGAGGTGGCGAGTCTTGGTCTTTTTTGGGGAGAGCATGTGGATTTCTGGGCTCCATGGCCAGAAGGGAGGAGCCAGTGCTGGCTGAGGCCCCGTGGGCTTGGTCTGTGCCTCCCTTGGGGACTGCTTGCGGTTAGGCTAGCTGATGTCCCTGGAGGTCCAGCCCCCATGCGGATAGACCCCTTGAGTTGCTGAGCTACAGAGGAAGGCGAGCTCACCAGATGGCCTGCAGCTGTCAGGAAAGTCCAGGCAGGGGCTCCTCCCCTCGGCGCCCCCGGGGCTGAGGCAGGGGTTTCAGAACAGGCCCGAGGCTGTGAGTGAAGACAGGAAGAGCGGGCCTTGGGTTGGAGGGATGATGGGGGTGGTGTCTGAGGCGGTTTCCTCAGGCTCGCTGTCCCCATCGTCCAAGCCCCCAGCGAGGGACGGGATGATTTTGACCACTTTCTCCTCAAACTGCACCTGCTTCTTCCTGGCCCCCAGGTGCGCTGGCTCCAGAGTGAGCTCCACCAGGCTGTCGGGGGGCTGCCGGGAGGGGGCCTCCTTGGGCCCCTTCAAGATGCTCGTCATGTGGGTGAAGAGGGAGCCGGGCCCCTCCTTGAGGGCCCCATGGAAGGTGTAGGTCTGCTCAGTGTCCCCGGCACCGGTGGTGCTGACGGCGCTGCTGGAGGGGTCTGTGTACTGGTCCGGGGAGGCCGGCGCCGCAGGGGCGGCTTTGCTCCTTGTCCGCTTGCTCAGCAGGAAGTAGGCCAGGCCGGTGACGATGAGCATGGAGCCTGGAAGAGATCTGGGGGGTCAGGCATTCTGGGTGTGTCGTGGGAAAACCAAAGGCCACCTTTCCAAAGGCCCATGCCACGTGAGGCCATCTGGCCAGAGGCAGTGCCCTCTGACCTGGCCCTCAGCCCGGGCTCACTCGACGCTCAGGCCACTCCTGTTAGACTTGGGGACCACCCTGCCATGGGGAAGGGGCCCACACTGTGCTCTGGCCCTCAACTAGGCCATTAGCTGGGGGGCCTGGGACCTGGTTTGGAAGTCTGAGGATGGGCTCTGCCTGGAGGCCCTTCCTCTAACCCCCTTGCCCAAAGCTCATGTCTTATTGATGGTTGATCCCGGAGCTGCCCATCTGGCCTCCCCGTCTCCAGGCACAGCCTCCCTCTCAGACGGCTTTAGGGCTGGCTCCATAATGCCTTCAAGGAGCCTGGGCCTGGTCATTTCCAGGAGTGGGTGATCCCCTTGGCTTCAGCCTGTCCCAGCTCTCACTGGAGAAACACCACTGAAATGCTAATCCCTTTGGGTGTGTCTAGCAGAGAACTGGCCCCCTGCTGCCCTGCCTCCAGACCACACATCCAGCTTCCTGGGCAGGGCTCACCTGTCACCCCCCTACCTGCCTCCATCTAAGATGCTGATGTTCTGTCTCTCCTGCCAGGAGCCCCCCATCTCCTCAACCCTCCCACCCCCCACCCCGGTCCTAAAGGCCAGAGGAACCTCGTGGCTCTGGCTCTCCAAGGAGTGGGCAGTTGTCAGAGTTGACTCCTCCTCAGGACCCCCCATTGGGTGGGGTGGGGGCTGCTGCATGGAGCAGTCTCTGGGGGGTATCCTCGGGTCCATTAGCAGAGATCTCAGGGGGATGAAGAGGGCTCCGGCTTTCAGCTTAATCTCTTGGGTGGTACTGCCGATAGTCACGAAGGAAGGGCAACTGCTTGTACAGGCAGGAGGCAGGAAGAGGGAAGTTCCCAGCAGAAAAGGTCACGGACAGAAACAGTTGGAGGAGGCCTTGAGTCACGGGTTCTGCAACCAGAACATTGACTGGCAAGTAGGGCCTCTGGGGGTGGGATGGGGGGAGCAGGAGACAAGGCTGGGAAGGATTTTAGGGGTCACATCGTGGGGTGCCTGGGGAGTGTGGGCCTAAACAGGTAGGTACACTGGGAGACACAGAGGAAGGACAACTTCTCAACCCTGGGACGGCTCTGAGGGCACACAGTGGGGGCAAGGACACTCTGGGCCTCTTGCCACCTGCACAAGGGGTGTTCCTCCATTTGGTCAGGCTGGAGGGCTCTCACCCCCACACTCCAGGCCAGCTTGAGAGAGGAAACCAGAGCCAGGGGGTTGGGGTCAGAGGGATTGCACCTCCACCATCTGGGCACTCCTGCCTGGGATGGTCACTCCTACTTGGGATGGTCACTCCTACCTGGCATGGTCGCTCCTACCTGGGATGGGCGCTCCTACCTGGGATGGGCGCTCCTACCTGGGATGGGCGCTCCTACCTGGGATGGGCGCTCCTACCTGGGATGGGCGCTCCTACCTGGGATGGGCGCTCCTACCTGGGATGGTCGCTCCTACCTGGGATGGGCGCTCCTACCTGGGATGGGCGCTCCTACCTGGGATGGTCGCTCCTACCTGGGATGGGCGCTCCTACCTGGGATGGGCGCGCCTACCTAGGATGGGCGCTCCTACCTGGGATGGTCACATGCCAGACCAGGACTGGGTGGAGGAAGCAGGCCACGGACAGCAGCATGTAGGCGAGGAACTTCTGGAAGC
>PVIY010020925.1:0-15557 GCA_004026745.1 Myrmecophaga tridactyla
TTTTTTAAAATGGGGAAAAATATGTGATTAAACAATTACATGATTAAATACATGAGAGCTTGACTGGAACCCCCTGAATTCCTAATACCCTTTTTTTTTTTCTTTGCAGAGCTTTGTGATGATGACCCACCCATGATCAGCAATGCCCTGTTCAAAGCCCACACCTATGAGAATGGCACCATTTTAAACTGTGAATGCAGGAAAGGCTTCCGCAGAAGCAGTCATGGGTTGCCTTATATGCTTTGCGTGGGAAACTCTAGCCACTCTTCCTGGGAAAACACATGTCAGTGCATTTGTAAGTGATTCCTTTTGTAACTGCCACGGGAAAGAGAAGTACACCTTCAGCTTTTGCTCACTCAACCCTATAGACGAAAAATCAGCCGGTCCACTCTCCCTCTGAAAAATTAACACCATACCCTTTATGCGGGGGACACCCAATTTTAGAGGCTCCTGGAACATTCATTCATTAAACATTATTTAATAAGCGTCTGTTAGTTCCAAGGACTATTCTAGGTGCCGGGGATATAATAGACATGGCCCTCAAGATGCTTTCAGTGTGGGTGTGGAAGGGAATAGCCATTACACTAATAATCACAAAGCAATCACAAATAATTATAGTGGGGAATATCTATCTACCTGAAAAACTGAATTAATTCTTTTATTTTTCAGTTCCCTAAGTTCCCACATTATACCATTCATATCCTGAGCAATGAAATATATTTATCCTAGCTCTATCCCAAATAACGTTGGCAGTGTGAATACTTCAGAATTTCCCTCCCGCCTCCTAAACCCCCTACCCCATCCCCATTTCCAGCCCTATGGAATAAGTTCTGGGTAGAAAAACAGAGGCATTGGGAAAGGCCTCTGTTGAGAGAAAAAAGGGAGTAGAAACTTACATCACTGACTTATAGGGTCTTATCTATTACCATATATTTTCCACTCTGGGTTCCATGGGTACTTTGGGGGATTTCTTTGGGGGAGAAATGCATTGTCGAGAGCAAACGCCTGCTAAGGTCAGGCCAGTGCCTTCCTTAGCCCTGAGTCAGGAACTAATATTGCAGAGCTGAGGAATATCCCCCCAAAGACCCCACATTTCCACCCCCCACCTCCAAAAGGCTGATGCCTCTTGTCCCAGTCCTGTTAGAGCCCTTCAAGTGCAGGGCTGGGGGCAGCGAGGTGCAAGCCAGCAGGCCAAACAGGAGAATAACAGGCCCCCTGGTAGATCTGACTGTCAAGCAAAGAAGATTGTTCACTTTGAGTTTCTTTATTTCTGGACACCAAACATGACTTGAGAGCCTTAGACCTCTGGCCCTCAGTGCTGGATGGGACTGGAATCACTAGTGGAGGTGTTTGAAAGTACACCTGTCCACAAATTACTCGTGACCTAAAGACCTGGAATCTCTCAGGGTAGGACACAGGTAGTATGTCTGTTTCAGATGGTCTTCCCCAAGCCAACAACAGGCACTGAGCATCTCCTATGTTTCTAGCTCAATACCCAGCACTACAGCAAATAAAAAATCTGAGACCCCTGCCTTGATGCCTGCCCTCAAGGAATTTGCACCTTAGAAGAGAAGAGAGGACTGGCACATATGAAAGACCTTAAAAACAACTGAGTGTTCACTAAGTGCCGCAGGCCTCGTTGCTGCTGGGGAAGGCAAGTAGGGATGACGGGGTCAATTGCTGGAATATTGTAGTTGCATTCTACCCCTGCAGTGGGATTTGGAGTGAATGAGCCCTGAGACTCTTTCTAAGTTTATCCAATACCATGATTTTGCTGTTGAACTCTATTCCTTTAGTCCTGAAAGCTCCCTGACACAAGCTTCATTTCCCTAGTCGTTCTCGTCTTTACAGGGTGATATCTTTGAGTGACTGCATACATGAACAGTGTTTTTTATTTTAACATTTGAGAAGCTATTTGATTCATTCCACACATATTCTTTAGCCCCTAGGAGCAAAGGAAAACAAGTTACACCCAAATCTGAAGAACAGAAGGAAAGAAAAACCACAGAAGTGCAAAGTCAAATGCAAACCATGGACCAAGTAAACCTTGTAGGTAAGAGATGAGTCTGGAACAATTGTCTTCTCCCTGAACCCGAGGAGCTGACCTTTCTAGAGCAAGTGTCTGGTGTGCTCCCCCATGGAGGAAAGTTTGCCCCAGTGTCCATGAGCACATACATTTCATTGCCCTCTTGTGGACAAGAATTATTCTGTGGCATTTGTGGACTGATTTCTCAGCATCTCAAACCTCACTCACAGCAACTAACCTGGGCTCCAGGCTTCATTTCCCTGGAAGTAATACATCCTTCACTTATTTGGGAGCTGGACAAATAAAATCCAACTCAACTCAATTCAGAAAGCCTGAGCTAGGACTAACAGTGTTCCACTGCAGATGGAAGCTTTAATGCCTGCCCTCAAGGAAATGCATGGATTTTTCTTTTAAGTCTAAGACAAGTAATTTAGTTCAACAGGTCATGATTGTAAAATGTATCACACTGGTGATTCCTAAAGCCTACAGACAAACATATCCTAACTAATGAGCTCAGGTGTGTGGTTTTACTACCCCGTGGCCTACCCACCCTTTTCTAAAATGATTTCTTCCAATATCACAGCATCAGGAAGAAATAAGAAAATCTGTTAGGAAAACTTGAGCATCTTGGCAGCCAGCTAACTTTATGAGACCCTATGGTCCGATGCTACCTTTATAACCTTACAAAGAACATTATCATATCATGTATACTGTCATTTGAGTAAAATTCCCCTTGCAGATGAGGAAATTGAGACATTAGATGTTGAAAGACTTGGCTAAGCTCACACAACAGATTGGAATGAGACCTCAGGTCCCCTAAATAGATTGAGGCTCTTTCTACTGATTATTTATTTTAAACTAGTTTGGATTTTCTTGCAGTTTTCATTATTTACAAAAAAAATAAAAGAAGTAATCCAGGAACATTGTTGCAAGAGTAACCTAGGGGCATTGCTGCAATTTGATGTTTTTATCCCTCTACTTCACCAATTGAGTACTGAAACGGTGTCCCAAACAACACATTTAATTGCCTGTTTTGCTCTATTTTGCCCCTATTACCCTCTACAATTAGTGAAAGTTTTCTTAAGAGATCAATGTTTTCTGTCCTTACTCAAGAGATAAACAGCTGGTTCTGGCCAAGGGTAGTTTCACAGATTGTCTTAGTTTGGATGTTTTCATTTGAAAGAAGCAAACTCAATTCAAACAGTCATGAATTTCACTGACTATAAAAGAAAATTTTATCATGGGACTAAACAGAAGTTCAATCATTATTTTCAAAGTGCTGCACTACAAGAGAATGCTTGGGGCAGGGCCACTCAGCTCTCTGCTGGGACAGAGGGGTTCATGTAGGGTCTTGGGTTACTTGGGGTTGGGGAACGGTGGAGGGTCAGAGATTAGACGGTACATGCAGTATCACGTGTTCAGATTGGGAGGAAAGGGTGGGGACTGCAAGGACTGAGAGAATTTTGATTTTAAATCACAGCAGGACATGATCTCTGGCACTAAAGGTCAGTAAGGCTTGAGTTTTAGTTAAGAAAGTGTGTGGGAAGTTACTGGGCATGGAGAACTTTCAGAACCTGTGATAGGGCTCATATGGGTCAAGCTTCAGGCATAGCTTGGTCAGAGATAGGGCTCCATTCCTCTGAGATCCTCTTGGCTATTCCCTCATCAGGGCTTAAGCTTTGTCCCCAGTCCTTCTCCCGTGGTCCCAGGACGGCCACCAGCCATAACCAGACAATGTGCTTCCTCACATATCCGGAGGAAATTCCAGTCTCTCTTCATGCTTCACATTGGCTGGGACCTGGCCTTATCCCTCAGCTTAGCCCTGTCCACCTATCAAGCCCCTATTTTCCTTCAAGAGCTAGCCCAGATGCTTCCTCTAGCACCAATCAGAATTAGCCACTCATCCCTCTATGTTCCCATAGCAAGAATCTGTGTCTCACATATGAAACCCACCACATTCTTCCTTCATATGTTGTTCTTACCCAAGTGACTGCTGGCTCCTTGCAAGAATGGTTGGGTCTTTGTCATCTCATAGTGCCTAGCAAAGTTCCTGCCACATAGATGTTCTTAGTACATATTTTTAAATGAAAGAGTGAATGAACAACATTCATGAATAAATGAATGAACAAACAAAAGAATAAGAGCCAAGGTCCAGACTTCAGGAAAAGGAAAGTTGGATTTGCTCACAATGCTTTCTCCGATGTCCTTCAGAATTTCCTCTTTCTCTCAGGTCCCTGCAGAGAACCTCCGCCTTGGGAACATGAAGCTATGGAGAGAATCTATCATTTCGTGGTGGGACAGACAGTTCACTACGAGTGCCTCAAGGGGTACCGGGCCCTACAGAACAGCTCTGCCAAGAGCATCTGCAAAATGAACCGTGGGAAAACATGGTGGACGCGGCCCCAGCTCACGTGCACAAATGAAGAGGAGAATGGTCTGCTTCCAGGTACTGGGGTCCCTCCTTGGGCCCAACACACTGCTTTTCTACATCAGGCTGACCAAGATAGAATTCCTGACTTTACCAGCTATGTGACCTTGCTCAGGCCACTAACTCTTCCTGGGCTACAGTTTTTTCTCATTGTAAAAAATAGAGTGAATGAACTCTTAAGTCCCTTCCTATCCTAATGGAGGATAAATAGCAAGAGACCAAAGAGGAAGAAAGCATTTTCAAGTGTTCCAAAGCACTCCCGGACATTACCTCCCTGGGGATAATGCTGCCACTTTTCAGGATCTAGCAGATCCTGAAATTCCACTTCCTCCTCAAAGCCACCAAGACTTCCACTAGTCCAAAAGGGAAAGGCCAGCCTACCACACAGTTGTTCCTACCTCCTACCCATATAGAATGCAAATACATCATTTTCGTAGTGCTCAATTTTAGCATGTTCCTCCTTGTATGATTTCCCACACCTGGCCTTGCCAAAAGCACAGATGGACAGAGGGAGGGCAAGAACAGAAAGGTCTGGCTACAGCCGCAGCATAGATAACTGAGAGTAAATCATGGTCAGCTGTTGACCGCCCAGCACCCTTTCTGAGGAGAACGGTCATTCACTCACCCATTCATTCATCAGGACCAAAGAGAGTCACTGAGTATCCGCTAGGCGCCAGCGAATGTCCCAGGTGCTGGGTACAGCACGGTGGTCTCTCCCTTTCTTGTATGTGTATGTGTGTGTGTACACACATGAGGTATGTGTGTAGATGTATGATGTATGTGTGTTCGTGTGTGTAAGTATATGGTTTGTGTGTATATGATGTGTATGAATAGAGCCAGGGTCTTTGTCACAGTGACATCCCTTCTAGTTAAGGAGAATGATAATAAACCAGTAAATAAATAAATAAATCTTAAAATACAAATATGATAAGTGCTTTGAAAGAAAAATAGAAGGTACTTGGGTGGCTGGGTTGGGAAGGAGGCCAGGTCTGCTTTGAGTCTACTCCATATCTTCCAGTTTTTCTGTTATTTCTAGGATTTTGATGGGGCAGGGAGAAGCAAATATCTTTTAGTCCTCAAACTTTATCCAATCCTTAGACTTCCTTTTTTTTTTTTTTAACAGTTTATGGCAATGCCTTTTTTTAAAATATATTTCTATTGAGAAATATCCACACACATAAAGTGCAACCATATTATATAATCAGTGGCTCACAATATCATCACACAGTTGTGTATTCTTCACTATGATCATTTTTAGAACATTTGTATCACTCCGAAGAAAGTAAATTAAAAGAAGAAAAAAGAACTCATACATCCTCTATCTATTACCCCCTTTCTCCATTGACCCACAGTATTTCAATCAACCCAATTTTTACCCTGTATTTCCCCCTATTATTTATTTATTTATTTGTCCTTATTTTTTTATTCATCTGTCCATACCCTGGATAAAAGGAACATCAGACACAAGGTTTTCACAATAATACAGTCATGTTGTAAGAACTATATAGTTATACAGTCTTCTTTAAGAATCAAGGCCACTGAAACACAGCTCAATAGCTTGAGGCACTTCCTTCTAGCCACTCCAATACACCATAAACTAAAAAGGGATATTTATATAATGCATAAGAATAACCTCCAGGATAACCTCTCAACTCTGAAATCTCTCAGCCACTAAGCTTTTATTTTGTCTCATTTCTCTCTTTCCCCTTTTGGTCAAGAAGGTTTTCTCAATCCCTTGATGTCAGGTCCCGGCTTATCCCTAGGAGTTAGGTCCCTCCTTGCCAGGGAGATTTACACCCCTGGGAGTCATGTCCTATGTAGGGGGGAGGACAGTGAGTTCACCTGGCAGCCTGGCTTAGAAAGAGACCTAGCCTCCCTTTTTAAAAGGGATAGGATGAATTTAAAATGTTAATATTGAGTCTTACTCTTCCAATCATAAGATGGTCCCGTCAGTACAAAATATCAATACAGTTTTAGGTGGACCTTCCAAACAAAAATAATAAAAAGAAAACTGTCTACATCCCAAATCTACAGTCTTCCTTCAGGGCTTTCAACCAGACCAGAAGCATCCCATCCCCATTCCTGCTATGAAATGTTCTGACAGGCTCCCCAAGGTGGATCAGTTAAAACATACCTTGCAGGTATTAATGTCCAGTCCTGACAAGACTGAGCCAACCTTCTGTGCATTTCTACTTCATCTGATGGTTCACTCATAGTTCTATTATTATGACCGTTTCCCGTGTCATGGATGGAAACCAGGACTGAGGAAGCAGAGTAGCGAGAAAGACTGTCCCAGTTTCATGGAAGGCTGGGGTCAGGGTTGGAGTGCCCCTTCACCCTGCTTTGCTGGAGGCCACTTAGCCTGCTGTAGGACCGCGTGACGTGGCATCCCCAGCAGACGTGCCCAGAGCAAGGTTCCCACCTCTGCTCGAGTGTCTGGGGCCAGGGGAGTGGGGGCAGCTGCAGGTGTGCTCCCTCACCCTCAGCTCCCCAGGCTGCCACCTACTTTCTCCCTCAGGTGAAGAAGAGCCAGAATCAAGCACGGATGTTCTTCCCGAGAGCACAACGTCCCGTCTCTTAATAACAGCAGGTATGTCTGGAGTGTCTGGAAAGATAAAACATTGGTCACTGAGCCCCGAGGCCAGAAGGGGAAGACAGTCTGCCTGAAGCAGCCAGCATAGCCGAGGCCACCACATCAGATGGGTCAGGATGGAGCTGCAGGTGTTCCAAATGATAACTCCTTCCGCCTCCTGATCCTCAAACGTGGGAGGGGGCAGGGAGAAGAGAAGCCAGCCTTGGGAACAGGGCCTGGCTCTTAAGCAACCTTCATGCCTCAGAGCAAGCTTCGGAGGAAAGGAAAACAAGATGAAATCCTTGCCCCACTTGCTCCACTTGCCCCCTGCCCCTTGATTTTACAGACCTTTCCATCTCCTGT
This sequence comes from Myrmecophaga tridactyla, assembly GCA_004026745.1. Taxonomy (NCBI): domain Eukaryota; kingdom Metazoa; phylum Chordata; class Mammalia; order Pilosa; family Myrmecophagidae; genus Myrmecophaga; species Myrmecophaga tridactyla. The sequence continues at coordinate 7,390 of PVIY010020925.1, forward strand.
TTCCAATTCATTGAGGAGCCCTGACTGTCGCAAGCCTGGTGCTTTTCTATAATTAGCATAACCTGAGCTGCTTCTCTTTCTCTTTTTCACAGATTTTCAGCAACCTACAAAATTGTTTACAACCATGGAGACGTTCATATTTAGTACAGAGTATCAGATAGCAGGTGAGTCAGGAGGTTCCTCTAGTGACAAACTGTGTTCCAGATGGAGACTGTAGAACATGTTGGTAGGTTGGTTAGTTATTTGGTCGGGGAGGTGGGTGGTTAATTGCTTGGTTGGGTGTGTGGGTGGGTGACCCACTCCTTACACTACATAATGTTTATAAGGGTAAAGAACTGATCTAGATATTAAGGTACCACAAAATCATAAAAATTAGTTATGCCAAGGTATAAGTCAACTCTCAAATCAGCCCCAACCAGTTCCGCCAGAACGTACCCAAGGTTAAAGGACAATTACCCCATGCCAGTGTGTTGTGAGGGGTGACGCAAGGGAGGAAGGGTACAGTATAAAAAAGGGAAAGAGAACATTGTATAAATACTGCAATTGTTTCCTGGTTGGGGAGAGGAGGGGGACAACTTTTGAGGCTACATCTGACAAAAAAAAAAAATTGAGAGTTGACTCCAGTACCTCAGGAAGGCAGTATTTGGGAGAGATGGACACTTTAAAGAGCTGTTAATATGTTTATCGTTTATTTTTGGCTCACTCCTTTAACAGACCAGGCCTCCTTAAATGAGCCTGGTCTCTGAGCTTTCTGAAGAGCTTGTGCATCAGCTGGCTCTCCTGGCAAGAACAGAACCACAGAACGGTGGCTCTCGAGGAGAAGCATCCTCCCCTTTCCCTGCGACAAAGGCCACCTCTCCCCACCCCACCCTGTCCTAGTCCTATTCCTCCAGCCCCCTAAGAAATCCTGTGAGGAGACCTGCACTCTGAGAAAGGAAAGCAGAACCTGCAGAGCCTCCTCTGGAAGCCCTTGCTCATCTGGAGGATTCTCTCCTCTGCTCTGTGGACCAAGCTACCTGTCTCCCCCAATGCCAAGCCCATGGCACCCCCTTGCTGAACTACCTCTCTCTCTATTGACAGTGGCCGGCTGCGTTTTCCTGCTCATCAGTACCCTCCTTCTGAGTGGGCTCACCTGGCAGTGGAAATGGTGAGTCTAATGCTCTCAAGGAAGCCGCTGTCCAAACTAGTGAATGTAGCATGTCATCAAAGGACAGAGCAGGAAAAGCATTTGCAAGAAGGAGAGCCCCCCCACCCCACCCCACCCCAGCCCCACCCGTCTCTTACTAACCACTTGCAGTTTGGGAAGCAATAGATGGTGCCAAAGAGTGGATCAAAGGGAATGAAAACACAGGAAAATGAGAAATCAAAGAAATTAACATTTGTCGTGTGTCTGGTATATGCCACACTGAATGCTTTTCTTATGGACATTATTACAGCTTATCTGCCCAAAAACCTTTGGAATAGCTATAGCTTTGAGAAATTAAGTGACTAGAACGAGATTGCACAACAGAGGCTGAGACCCCAAACTGACACTAGAACCCTGTATTGGTTTGTTAAAGCTGCTGGAATGCAATATACCAGAAATGAGTTGTCTCTTTTAAAGGGAATTTATTAACTTACAAGGCCATAGTTCTAAGGCTATAAAAATGTCCAAACTAAGACACCCAGGGAAAGACACCTTTGTTCAAGAAAGGCTGGTGGGTCCGAAACACCTCTGGCAGTTGAGAAGGCACATGGCTGGCAGCTGCTGGTCATTTGGCTTCTGGTTTCAAACAGCTCTGCCAGGGGCATTTTCTTTCTGCATCTCCAAATGTCTGGGTCTCGTGTTGGCACTGAGCTTTCTCCAAAATGTTTCCCCGTTTAAAGGACTCCAGTAAACTAATCAAGGACCACCTTGAATGGGCGGAGTCACATCTCCATCTAATGAAAGGCCACACCTACACTTTAGTAGGTCAGTCTCCATGGAAACAATCTAATCAAAGGTTTCCATCCTAAACAATAGGTCTGGCCCCACAAGATTGGATTGGGATTAAAACATGGCTTTTCTTGGGTAAAGAATAATTTCAAACTGGCACAGCCCCAAATCTTGCTGCCCTACCCCATGGTTGAAGGAGACCAAGGGCAGCATCTCCACTGAGCTTCCCTACCCACCTCCTGCAGACACTGCAATGAAGTCCCAAAGACCAGGAACATAACCCATGGGCAGCCTTGTTGCATTGAATTAGTTTCTCAACCCTGGCTACATATTAAAGCAACCAAGGGTTTTTTTTAAGTACCAATTCTTGAGTCCCCATCAGAATTTCTGGGAGTGGGCCCTGGACCTCAATAATTAAAAAAAAATTAAGCTAAAATTTACATAACATTAAAGTCATCATTTTAAAGATTACAGTACAATGGTTTTTAGCATTTTCACAATGTTATGCAACCATCGGCACTGTCTAATTCCAGAACATTTCCATCACCCTCTCCAAAAGAAACCCTGCACCTCTGAAACCTCACCTCCCTCCACCCCCACCCTATAACCTGGCAACCAATCTACTTTTGGTCTTTGTCTATGGATTTGCCTATTCTGGACATTTCACATAAATAGAATCACAAGATATGTGATTCCAAAGACTACAGTCTTTTGTGCTGGAGACATCAGTACTTTATGAAAGTGCTAACACGGCCAGGTTTGACAATCCTACACTAGGCTAGTGATTATGAAACTTGAGCCTGCAGCAGTATCATGTGAGAAGGGGGGTGTCCCCACCCCTACCGGAGTGCACTCTGGCCAAAGCTAATGTAATCCTCCTCCACCCAGTAAGACCCTGAGAAGACGCTGATCGGCTTCCCCAAACCCAAAGTTCTTCGATCCTATAGCCAGCCCAGCCAGAGAGAAAAATAAGTCAGATGTCTTCCGTTCTTATATTAATCATCAGGCCTACAATATGGTCCTAATTTTCCTAATGTAAATTAAAGAGTCCAAATTACTACAATGTGAATGGTAAGCCCTCGAGGGTTATTGTATTAGACAGTAGTCATAGAGATGGCAGTCTACCATTTCCCTGAGATGTTATTTTAGATTCACTTGAGATTAAGTATGCAAAGTGCCTGAAACATTGTAGGAACCTCATCCTTGTTAGATCCCCTCCTTCCCTCCCAGACAAGCCCTCATACCTATCACGGATTTTCCCATTTGGGAGCTTGAAGACAAAAAGCCTTCAGACACAAGGGGACAAAACTGTTTGGGGGTGTTAATGGTTTGGAGTCCATGTGGTGAAACAAAGAACTGCCTGGAAATTTACGAGCTCCCTCAAGGTCTCCCAGAGCTACAATTTTTGGGAGACTCAAACCTAAATTTCAAAATGACCACTTTAGTCAAGGAATTTGGGTCCAGAATCCATACTTAGACCAATACAGGTTTCTAGTGTCAGTATATAATTTCATCTGATGGTGCCCTCTGGTGGCCAGACAAAAAATCCTGCATTTGAATTACTCAGTGATCACTTACGCTAGCCAGGGGGATTTTTTGGAACAATTACTAGGAATCAGTAATATGCCAAAACAAGCTCATACTGGCTTGTAGGATCCAGTTGTTAAATTTTCAGGAATTTTGCAAACTGGGTGGTAAGTGCAGGCAGGATTAAAAATTAAGTTATATAAACTTACAATTAAATCAATTATATTAAAAACAATGGTCATAATACTCAAAAACAATGACTTCCTAAATCTTTTATTACATTTAACTGTTATCTTTGTTCTCGGGGTTATTTCTGTCTATCACATCTGCATGGTGGAAATACTATATAATGGTGGGCTGCTGCGCATCTCTTCCTGACTCCACATTCAGTGGTGTCACATTGGTTGGTTGAAATTGGTCATGGTGAGAGTACACCATGGAAAGAAGCAAACTTTTTCAGAAAGTCAGTTGTTAAACATTTACCAGTACCCCCTGCTTGGAGCTCTTTCTTATGAGATGTGACCAGATATTTCTGTCAACTAAAATAAGCTAGGACAGCACTGTCCAGTATGGTGGCCATTGCTCACGTGTAGCTTCTTAAATTTGAACTTAAGGGCAATAAAAATTTAGTTCCTTGCTAGCACTACCTGTTAAGTGTTCAATAGCCACATGTGAGGGTGGGCTACCTTACTGGACAACACAGCTATAAAGAATTTCCATCATCATGGAAAGTTTTAGAGGATAGTGCTCGCTAGGAACTGGGAGTTTTCAATCACGGAAGCCACTTAGCACACTTAGTTGCTATTAGTATTCCTGTGGTGCAGCTATTGTCCTCCATAGAGATCAAATACAATAGAGATCAGTATAATAGAGATCAATATAATGGGTTAAGGCTAACATATGAGGTGTTATAGGAGCAGAGAAAGGGCACTTAACCCTACATGGGGATTCAAAGAAAGCTTTTAGAGGAGATGGCACCTGAAATGACTAACGTAAGAAATGGCTTCTGGGCTGAGGGAGCAAGGGAGCAGGTAAGGAAATATGTGAAACAGCATGATGCTGTATTGGGATAAGTCAAGCTGCTCTGAACACCTGAGTACAAATTGCATAAGGGCAGTGATGACAATAAAGTTGTGGGTAGACAGTGGCCAGATCTTGGAGGGCTGGGCTGGGCTTAGGAGCTTGGACTTTTTCTGGATGGCAACAGAGAACCACAGAGTGCTTTACTCAGGAGGCAAATGGTGGCATTGGCCGTTTGGATGGTCTGGCTGCAATGCAGAGGCTAGATGTAAGATGGGTAACAGTGGCTGCAGGCAGCTTGATTACATTACCATGGAATAAGTCCACACATGATTTGTTGAGGGCTTGAACTAGGTCAGGGGCTACAAATTTAAAAGGAGGGAAAGAATTAGGCAATACATAAGGAGATAAGATTAGCAGGGTTTGGCGGCTGATTGAAAGAGGTCAAGCCAGAATGATTCCCAGGCCTGGTGAATGTGAGAGTGGGTCCCTGTGGAAAATATATCCTAGAATGGAAGTTAAAGCAAGGATCTCAAATTATATACCCTTAGGGATTAGCCACAAAGTAAAGCCCATCCTATATTTCATTCCTTAAACCCACTCAGCTTCCACATCTATAACCATCCAGTCCTGAGTCTGACAGGGAAACAGGGAGGCTTTCCCAGGCTCTTTCTCTAGTCTACTCATTGCACAGTGAACTGAATGATCCCACAGTGGGAAACCCAGAACAAAGGCTAAAATTGGACAGCTTGTGGTAAAGTAAGATGTCAGGTTGTGAGAGAATAACACTGTTTTGGAGGAGACGGGGGAAATGAAAATTAGTAGGTTACATGAGGCTAAAGTGGGATACTTTAGAGGGGCTATACTTTTCTTGGTGCAATATTACACAAATGGCTATGACTTGCTTGTATCACCACAGGAGGAAGAGTAGAAGGACAATCTAGAAAACCAAGAGTGGTCAGAAGCAAGAACAGCCAACAGAACTCATGGAGCACAAGGCAAAATCAAAAAAGTTAAACCCTCATTCAAGAGACATTGCTTGTGATCCCTTGGGTTTTGGAAGGCTCCAGGTTCACATCACACAACACCAGGTTGCTGCAACCCCATCTCCAAACCTATGAGTGAGAGCAACCTGCTCCTAAGCATCAATTCCAAGGCCACTGAAAGAAAAGGAAGTAGAACTTTCTTTGTATCATGTATATGTTTTTATTAAAGCTTAAATGGTATGGAACCCTCTATCCACCATATATTGTATAAAGAAAAGTAACTTTATATCAATTTCATCTCAACTTCCCAGTTTATAATACCTCAAAAAAAAAAACCCTAGCACTAACATAAACACACACACACAGTCTCCACCCTATGTAATTGGAGCTTGTGCCTGGATCCACATGAAGCATTTCTCAGACTCTGGTTGACCAGCTGGTTCCCTGATCACCTTCCTAATGGAAGTCCTTTAAGAACATGGGACCGGTGACCATGGATCGTTTTGTCCTAAGCTCAAGCCTCTCAACTAGCCCCCTTCTCCTAACTCTCCCATTTTTAATCTCCAAAGAACAGAAGCCATGCCGGGATGACTTTTATGCAGGACGTAATGCTGGGCAGTCAAGCCCTTGGAATTAGGTGAAAGGCTTTTCCCAGCGTTGGGAACAGGATAGACAAGGTCTCAGGTAATGAATTATACTTATCAAAAGGACACTAATAGGTCTCTTTGAGAGTTAGTTTCTTTAACAAATTGAGTAGATTGAAATACTAGTGATCAATGAGAGGGAGTGGTAAGGGGTATAGAAAAAAATAGGGGGAACAAAGGTTAAAATATATTGGGCAGATGGAAATACTAGTGGTCAATGAGTGGGAGGGGTAAGGGGTATGTTATGTATTAATTTTTTCTTTTTATTTCTTTTTCTGGAGTGATGCAAATGTTCTAAAAAATGATCACCGTGATGAATGTATTATTATGCGATGATATTGCAAGCCATTGACCGTATACCATGTATGGAATGTTTGTAGATTAGGAACGTCCATATTTGTATGTTGTTTTGGTTTGTCAGTTAAAAAAAATTTTTTTTTAACCAAATAAATAATAGGGGAAGATAAAGGGTAAAAATTGGATAGATTGAAATACTGTGGATCAATGAGAAGGAGGGGTAAGGGGTATGGGATGTATGAGTCCTTTTTTTATCTTTTTATTTCTTTTTCTGAAGTGATACAAATGTTCTAAAGATGATCATGGTGAAGAATACACAACTATGTGATGATATTGTATAATATGCTTGAATTATGTGAGGATATTTCTCAATAAAATTCTTTTTTTAAAAAAAGAATTATTTATTCTGTAAATAATACTTCGTCGAAAAAGCACTGGAAAGGAACCAATGCACGCAGTGTTTATAGGAGGAAAGAAAGAAGGAAGAAGGATTTCACACCGACAGAAAGTAACTACGGAAAAAGCCACATGGGTGGTCTTCAAACTTTAACAAAATGAGCAAATCAGAATCACAGGGAAGGCTTGGTAAAATACAGATTGCTGGCCCCACTCCCAGGGATTCTGGGTCAGTGGGTCTGAGGTGGAGCCTGAGAATCTACATTTCTAGCAAGTTCCCAGGTGATGCTGACCACTAGGTATGCCTTCTCTCCCCCACCCCCAACGCCTACAGAGAACCTCAGCTTCAAGAGCTGAGTTTTCAGTTTCTTGCATAAGATTGCTCTTCCCAACTCGGCTGCCTGAAATATTCTAATTTCACCAAATCACACGATTAAGGAGGTTCATGAAAACGCCAAACCAGCAACCAATTTCTGTTTCTGAAATGGCAGGAAAATGTTGTTGAAAATAGCAGGCAGCTTTCAGCAGGGTCCAGCTCCAGATTAGAGAACCATCAACTGCCCTTTCCATGGCCAACCGAATACCACCCACGCCCTCTTTTTTCCATATTGCCCCCACCCTGCCCTCATTGTTTTCTGGGGGAAATTTGACCGGAATCTCGGACCAGAACAATTTTTTTTGAAAATAAATCTCACTTGAATAAAATTGAATTGAATTATCATTACTCCTTTTGGGGAAGGGAGTCTGTGAGATCAAAATTATTAGTTATGGGCGCGCCACAGTGGCTCAGCAGGCAGAATTCTTGCCTGCCATGCTGGAGACCTGGGTTTGATTCCTGATGCCTGCCCATGCAAAAAAAAAAATTATTAATCATAATATTACTCAGATGTCATTTACCCTTTTCATTCTCATTCTCTCATGGGTGTACAGTGGATTCCAGAACAATGTCATTGCTATCATATTAGCATGTAATGAGTTTCTTATTGTTGCTTCTTAAAGAATTAATAAATAATATTTTTTAATGTTTCTGCTTTAATTTTGAAATATGGTGAGGCAAATATAACCCAGATAAACAGAAGTTCTTTGGGCACCTCAATAATTGTTTAATAATGTAAAGGGGTCCTGAGGCCAAAATGTTTGCCCACCACTGGTCTCATGATTCTCAACGAAGGGTCAGCCCACTATGGATGTCCAGGAGGGTCTTCCTCAAGTTTTAAGGTGGCTTGCTTTTATTCATGTATGTTTTAGTTCCCTTGGCTGCTCAAGCAAACGCCATGTAGTGGGCTGGCTTAAAGAGTGGAAAGTTAATGGCTCACGGTTTTCAGATTAGGAAACCGTCCAAATCAAGGCATCGTCAAGGTGAGGCTTTCTCCCTGAAGACCG
>PVIY010020925.1:15657-43339 GCA_004026745.1 Myrmecophaga tridactyla
CTATGATATTGTTTGAAAATAAATAAATCCTTGTGACAAGGATTGTTACATCCCTCTAAATCTGTTCTTCCCTACTTTTGTTGATAACAGAAGCCCTAAGTTCTAGCAGAAACACATCCCTCCCCCAGCTAAATATAACGTTTTCTAGCCTCCCTTGCAGCCAAGTGTGGCCAGAGGACGAAGTTCTGACCAGAGCAGAAGTGACGCATATGCAGTTTTCAGGATATGCCCTTAAAAGGCATGGGCACCCCCTTTCCCATCATCTCTCCTCACTGACTAGCATGTCAGTGCTAGCATGTGGATTAGGTGGTGGGAGCTGGAACCACCAGTGGGAAGGAAGCCTGGATGTCTAACATCATGGAGATGACACACCACAACTGTACCAGACCATCCAACCACACTTGGACTGTCTTATCAGACAGACTGATTTTTGCCCTTGTTCTAACAGCTGAACCAGTTTCCTAACTATAACAATCACCCATACCCCTACTGATAGCAGATATATGTACACATATCCCTTCTCAAAATTTTGCTTATACAGTCATATTAGTATCAAAATCTCTTCCAGTGGAAAACGGAATCAGGAACATTCAATATTAAACCGACTTTCAAATAAATACATGTTTAGCTGTCCCCTAAAAAATTATCTCCAGGAGGAAAATGAGTACATTGGGTAAAAGACATTGACTCTCTTTACTAATTTGACTACTCCCTTGGTCAGCATCTGAGAATGACTGCAGTCAATTAATAAAGGCTCTAATGGCTTTCCAAAAATGTTGGCTCACACAGAGCTGCTCCTATCAGATGGGGTTTTCTGGCTGAGGAAGCAGAAAGGGAGAACTGCTGAGATTTTTAAAGCCAACTCCTGCTATTATCATTCTTCCTTTTACAGAGTGCAGTGCAAAACATAGGTCTTCTTTAATATTTAGAAACATACTTTTGGCCCCTTCCTACTGAGATGAGAGTGGAGATGAGAAGAAAATTTTGATCACTAGACAATATAGTGGTCAAGCACTGAATGAGCATAGTATCACTTAGGACTCTAAGTAACAAATAACAGAAAATCCAATCAAATTGTTTCACATAACTGAGTAGCCGTCAGTGGAAGTTTCACTCATGGCTCAACAACTTTGTCAAGAACATGTTTTTTTTTGTTTGTTTTTTCTCTCTCTTCTCTGTGTGTAGTGACATCAGATTTATCCACCTCATGGTGGCAAATAGGATTCTGCAAATATTCCAGAATTTTTATCCCATGAATACATGTAAAAAGGGAAAGAGCTTCTCTCCCAGGAGATTCTAGCAAATATCTTCTACAGTCTTACTGGCTCAAATTACATCTTTGCTACTCCTGCCCGGAGGCCCAGAGTGGCTCCAGAACCAAGAGTGGAATCAGTTTCCCTCATTGGAGGGGGTAGGCAGAGTGGTCATACTCAAATGAAAATTTAGTAGTTATCAAGAGAAGGGAGGATGGCTGTAGGGGGAGCAACTATACTTTTCTTTACATCCTATACACTAGCATTATTTTGTGAGAAACAGCCTAAATTTTCACATCAATCATACTTCTATGAAGCTTAGAACGAGGTAGAGATAGGTCAAATACAGGTTCAGTCCTATCTACATGAATGGGATAGAATACATGACCACAGTAGAATGGTTAAGATTGGCATATGGGAATTTGTAAGGTGGGGAAAAGACTTCTTTTGGTGTCCTTCCATGGATAGTGTCCTAGTCTATGCAAGTGAACCTGGGACTTTGTATCTGAGATGCAGCATTAAGAACTGGCAATGAAATTGGAGTGAGAGTGTTGAGTTGGGCAGAAAAAGAGAGGGTGGACTCAGAAGCACTTGGATCTTGAGATTAAAAAGCAAACACCAGAAGACTGTAGAGATTGGAGATGGGGAATAAGGAGGGAAGAGGGATGAAATGGGCTAAGAAAATGGCTTCTCTTATTTAATTGATGTGCACACTGCATCACATCAATGTGAACTGCTCCTTTCAGAAAGCCCTGTGATTAAATCTGTGCCCCTAAAATCTCTCTATGTTCTGTGATTCTATATCAGTGCTATCTTCCCTTACTCTACCCTGTCAGTTCCTTGCTCAGACTGTTCAAACCACAATCAGCTACAATATAAAGATCACTTATATTGCCATATAAAACTTTCCATAATGTGGACACTACCCAGGCCTGCTCCCATATTTCTACATCTTATCTACTCACATTCTCTACTCTGACCAGGCTGGGGTAGAGACTAACACTACTGGCTTGGTTTGTGCAGTTTCTTTTATTCCACTTTTGTCCATCTATCCAGAGACATCTATTAAAGAAGATTTCAAGTCCCACTGCCAGACCACTCTGGCATGCACTGATCACAGGCTCTTCCTTATGAGACTCAGAAAACATTCATTGGGTCACTGCCACTTATTTAACAATTAGGGCAGTTAGTTTTTTTGTATCTTGTTTTTCTTCTCTCCCAAGAACATGTTAAACTTGTTGCACTTCTTGTATTCCACATTGCATGCCATAACTACTATTCACATAGATATTTGTGGCAAGGATGGCCCCTTGCTTCATTAGATCTGAGGTTTATTATCTATTGATTAAGCACCTGGGTGGAAAAGTGTATGTACCCTGAGCTTTTCCCCCAGAGCTCTAGATCTGTCGCCTGGTCCTTGTTACTGGCCACTGATACTTCTTTTCTCCTATATTCTCCGCATGTGGTATTTAGGAAGTTTCTTTGTGGAAGGCATATAAGTGGCTATAAAGGCCAAGGCTCTGAAATTTGCCTTTATACCAAATTGGCAGATAATGATTCTATCTATATTAATCCAGTTCAGTATTTACACATGTGGCCAGGATCACAGTTCTTTAAGGTCAGTAAATGCTGTCTCATATCTGTCCTTGATATAAGGATCAAATAACAAAATGAAATTTAAAACACTATGAGAATTATTCATTCTAAAAAAGAAATAGATTGACTAATAACTACCTTCAAGCAACCAGACAAAGAAATTGGTTAGATGATTTCCGTTTCTAATTAGACCTCAAGAAAAGCTTTGATTTAGGTTCTTTAGATTAGCTTGACAGAATAGCTAAGTGTTTGAAATCTCCAGCTTTTTAAATGGAGTAAGTACTTTAGGGCAAAAATGATTAATTGTGAAAGCAGCACCACTTCTCAGCAAAGGATTAATAGATGCAACAGCTGATGTGCTAATGCATTCCTTCCCTCCACGTCCTGTTCTCTAAAGTTAGGGTCTGCATCTTTGCAAATTACATTCCCCAGACTCTCTTGCTCTTGCTTCTGAATAAGTTTAGCCAATGGGAAGTATTAAAAGAAGTTTGGAAAGTAGATGGAGAAGAGAAGCTATAGCCCTTCCTTGTTATGGGCATCTGGGAGCATCGTATCAGCAAGATATGGCTACATGTTCCAATAGCCTTTGGAAGCTCCAGTTGAGTACCAGTCAGTGGATGTCTGCCTTTGGCTGCTGAGAGTTATAGGCTCAAAACCTATTGGCAGAACCAGCAGCAGTGGTCTCCATCAGTACCAATCTCCACCAGTAACATCAGTAAATATGCTCCTGGAATCATGTAACACTACCTCCTCCCTTTTTCCCCTCTGACAGCAGCTTCCTGAAATAACAGATCTCTGAGTTATCTCACCTTCTCCATTTTGCCCCGTCAGCTTTTCAAACACTTTTGTAACCAGTTCCCTGTATTAGATAAGCACTGTTTAGACTTCCATTTCTGGACAAGATGGGGTAATAAGGACCAAATTTACCTTCATACCAGAAGCCACTTAAAAAATGGAAAAAATAATTCAGTGGTAGAATGCTCACCCTGCATGCTAGAGACCTGGGTTTGATTCTCAGACCATGCACTCCCCACCAAAAAATGGACAAAATATATGCAACCACAGTTTTCAAGACACTGAACATGAGGCAAAGAAGGATAATGATCCCTGACAGATAAAAGACTAAAAAGTTAAGCCCTTGATTGTTTCAGCTTACTACCTAGAGGGAATGTTTAAGCCATGGTAAAAGGAGGAGGAATTCAAGTGGAGACCAGCAGTCATTCTGATTGAAGAACTGGAGCTTGGAGTCTGGGGGAGGAACCCACGTGGAGAGGTGATGGAGCTGAGAGTCTGAGGAAACCAACGCTGTTGAACATTAAAAGAGGGGAGAGCAGCCCAGAGAGAGAATGTCAGAGAACTGGAAGTTGTGGAAAGACTGCTTGGTGTTCATTAGTTCAGCAGAGTTCAGAGACTGATCATCAAATGTGTGTGAAGATCATTGGTGGCAGCTGTTTCCAGGCAGTGAAATGAAGATAGGTGGAGGAAAAGGGCTCTTGCTTGTCATTTTACACACTTGTAGACCATGCACTGGTATGACTTTTCAGTTAAAAGTAACTGATTATAAATTTAAAAAAAATGTGTGTGTGAGGATACTAATCCTAAAGGATTAGAGGAAACAATGCTCTGAGCTCACACAGGCTTGAGAAAAATACCTGTTCCTACTAGCCAGATTGTAAAACCTCACAATTCAGAAGTATTGACTCAGAAAGACCAGGCCTCAGTAATGGGAAATTAGTCCTAGATTAAATGCTGCTCTAATCATGCCTAATATATTCTAAAAGCAAGACTCAAAAAGACCAAACTATTTCCAAGAACCTTAACTACATCTCAGAACAAACCTTTATAAGAATGCGAAAACATAGGAATGCAACCAACCAGGTAAAATTCACAACATGTGGCATCCAGTCAAGAAGTTCCAGGCATGATAATAGGCAGTAAAATATGACCCATAATGAGTAAAACAGTCAATCAATCAAAACCAAAACAGAGAGGAGCTCAGGATGCAGCTAGGAGTCCAGCTGGGCAAAACTAATTTGGTGTAGGTACCAAGTAGACACTTACATAGTGAAACAAAACAAAAAACAAAGATAGGATTGACCAAGTGGTGGCATAGGATGCTTCAGGGTGTTGTTCTCCATAGAATCTTTGAACAACTAACAAACACTGTCAGTGCCATCTTTCACAAAACTCTGTAAAACAATTAAAGGGTTGCAGTAATTGGGTGAGGGCCAGATCATGAATAGGCAGTTTCAAAATGGGTAGGAGATGTGGACTTCTGGTCAACAAAGATAGTGTAAGATGCTCCAGGGTGCCATCCTCAACAGTAACTTTGAACAATGCCTACTGTTCAAACTCTTCCAAAAAGAGAAAAGACTTAACTCATTCTGAGGCCAAAATCACCCTCATACCAAAACCAGATAAGATATCACAAGAAAATAAAATTAGGGACTAATATCCATTATGAATATAGATGCAAAAATACTCAGCAAAATACTTACAAGCTAAATTCAATAGCACATTAAAAGAATTACATGTCATGATCAAGTGGGATTTATCCCAGGTAGGCAACATGAGAAAATAAATTAAAGTAATACATCATATTAACAGAACAACAACAAAAAAGCATGATCATCTTAATTGACACAAAAAAGGCGTTTGACAAAATCAAGCACCCTTTCTTTCACCTCCATTTGTTCATATTTTTTAATTTTTAAATTTTTCTTTATTAGAGTGAGTAGCAAGTTTGTCTGCAAAGCTATAACTTCTCTAACAAAAAAATCACCTGAAAGCAATAAAAAGCAAACCAGTATTCTTGAGAAAAAATTAAATTAAAAAAAGAAATAAACTCTCATATCTATGGTCAATTGATGTTTTTTATTAGCACAGCTGTAGACTGACAGAAACATCCTGCAGAAAGTACAGAGTTCCTATATACCCTCCATTCACATGCAGTTTTTTCTTATTATTAAAATTTTGCATTAGTGTAGTACCTTTGTCACAATTCATTGGAAACAATATTAGTTTAATTATGCTATTAACTTTAGCCCATTGTTTATATTACGGTTCACTCTCTGTGTTGTACAGTACTATGGTTTTGTGTGTTTGTGTGTGTTGTGTGTGTGTGTGTGTGTGTGTGTGTGTGTGTAGTAACTTCTATACAGCCTGTGCTGGTCTGAAAGTATTATGTACTCCAGAAAAGCCATGTTTTAATCCTGATCTAATCTTTTGAGAACAACCATTGCTTTTAATCCTGATCCAATAATGTAGGTTGGAAACTTTTGATTAGATTATACCATGGAGATGTGACATGCCCAACTGTGGGTGTGAACTTTTGATTAGATGGAGATGTGACTCCACCCATTCCAGGTGGGTCTTGATTAGTTTACTGGAAGCCTTTAAAAGAGAAAACATTTTGGAGAGAGTCAGAAATGACAGAAACAACAGAGCCAACAGAAACTTCACAGCAGAGCTGAAACAGATGCAAACACATGGAGAAAAGAGATGTTTGGAGATGCTTGGAGCCCAGCAGATGTTGCTATGAGATGTTAAGCAAGCCAGGCCCTGGAGAGAGCCAAGGGAAACCAAAAGACGGAAGCCAACCCTGGAAAAGTAAAGTGAGGAACTCTTAAGGAAACAGAGGCTGAAAACAATGGAGCCCAGGAGCAAGGGAACAGCAAATGCCAGCCACATGACTTCCCAGCTGAAAGAGGTGTTTCTTGACTGAAGGCAACCTCTGGTTGGCATTTTAATTTGGACACTTTTAATTCCTTAGAACTGTAAACTTGTAACTTATTAAACTCCCCATTTTAAAAGCCATTGTGGTTCTGATATATTGCATTCTGGCAGTTTGCAAACTAACACAATTTTGGTATCAACAGTGGGGTGCTGGGGCAGCTTGCAAATACCAAACATGTTGGAATTTTTTTATTTTAATGAATAAGGGGAATATTTCGGAAGAACTGTGAGGAGCTTGACAGAGAAAGCCTAGAGTGCTTTGAGGAGACTGATGGTTTAAACAGAACCACTGCCAGTCTGGTCAAAAAGGGGCAGAAAAGGGACAAATTGAAGTTTTCAGAGTGAGAACCTTGGAAGATAAGGTCTGAAGTCAAGAAAACTTGGGCCATAAATGTGGAGAGGGTAAGTTTGCCCCAGGAGCAGAGGGTGGGCCTTCCACTTCGTTGCTCAGGAAGAATTGTATCACCCTAGACATTGGAGAAGGTGGAGCTCATAAACTGGGATTTATGGAGGAGTCTGGCTGCCACCATATTGTTCTGGAGGGGTTGAGTGTGTATCCTGGAGATGACAGAGACCCCAGGTGCTTCCCCAAAGCTTGGAGAGGGGGGAGTCAAGACAAAGTGGTCTCCCTGATGTCCCCAAGATTGCAACCACTCCAGTGTTTGCAGAAAGCAAAGCAACTGCATTACCCCCTTGGAAAGTGTGGGACTGCTACTTTCTAAAGCCTTGAGTATAAATGACTCTCAGACTTTGAAATCCAATAAAATTTGTCCTGAATTTGTCCAGAACTGTTTTGGTCCAGTGACTGCTGAGTTTCTTTTGATTTCTCCCTATGGTAATGACAACATGTATCCTATAACTGCCCCTCCTTCGTATATTGGCAGCAGATAACTTATTCTGAGTTTGACAGGTCCACAGCCAGAGGACAGTTTGCCTTAGACCATGCCTGTAACAAACTTTGATGAGATTTTGTGTGAGTGTGTGTGTGTGTGTGTGTGTGTAACAAGTATACAGCATAATTTATTTAAATATTCATGTTTTATAGCAATTATCAGCTTTGTTTTATTTTTATTTTATTTTTTTACATGGGCAGGCACCGGGAAAGAAACATCAGCTTTGTTTTAAAAAAATGGAACTAAAGCCAGAAGATACAACAGAGATAATAATTAGTCTAATTAGAGTTTTTTTGACATAGTTTATATTTATTTGTTTTTCTTAACTTTTTTATTATATAATATAACATACATACAAAGCAAAGATAGAAAAAAGCAATAGTTTTCAAAGCACTATTCAACAAGTAGTTGCAGGGCAGATCCCTGTTTCTCATGGGCCACCATACCATCCTCTCAGATTGTTCCTTCTAGCTGCTCCAGAACATTGGTGGATAGAAGGAATATATGTATATATATATTTTTTTTTGAGGGGGTGTGCATGGTCCGGGAATTGAATCTGGGTCTCCTGCATGGAGGGCAAGCATTCTACCACTGAACCATCTGTGCACCCAATTTTTATCATCAGTTTTTTTTTCTTTTTTGTGAAAAATAACATATATACTGAAAAACAATAAATTTCAAAGCACAGCACAACAATTAGTTGTAGAACAGATTTCAGAGTTTGGATGGGTCACAATTCCACAATTTTAGGTTTTTACTCCCAGCTACTCTGAGATACTGGAGACTAAAGAAAATATCAATACAATGATCCAGCAATCATATTCGTTTGTTAAACCCTACCTTCTCTGTATAACTCCCTCATCAACTTTGCTCTTTCTCTCACTCTTGAGGAGTATTTGGGCTATATGCATTCTACCTTTTTCATATTGGAAAGCCTTTCAAAAATAAAGGGTCAGGAGAGAGAACTAGCTGATGTTCTGGAAAGACTGGCTCCTTTAGATTTCAGGACTTACCTGGTATAGGGACCCATCTGGAGGTTGTAGGTTTCTGGAAAGTTACCCTAGTGCATGAATCCTTTGTAGAATTTAATATATCATCCTAAGTATTCTGTAGGATTGGCTGGAATGGCTTTGGTTGGGGATTGGCAAGTTATGATACGTAGCAATGACTAACTGAAGCTTGCGTAAGAGCAACCTCCAGAGCTTCTCGACTCTTTTTGAAATCTCTCAGCCATTGATACCTTATTTGTTACACTTCTTTCCCCACTTTGGTCAGGATGACATTGCTGAGCCTACGGTGTCAGGGCCAGACTCATCCCTGGGAGTCATCTCCCGCATTGCCAGGGAGATTTTCACCCCATGGGTGCCATGTCCTACGTAGGGGGAGGGCAATGATTTCACTTGCAGAGTTGGGCTTATAAAGAGTGAGGCCACAGACATTGAGGAGATTTTGCACTGGTTTTAATTTTGTATTGTATTTGTATTTTACTGAAATGTTTTAAAATTTTATAATATTGTAATGAAGCGAATGATATTTTGCATATGGAAAAAAAAAACCATGTCTTTTGGGGGGGATCCAGAGGGTGGAATGTGCCAGTTTTCCTCTTTTATCCATTTTTGAATATGCAGTTCAGTGGTATTAATTGCATATGCGAAGTTGGGCCTCCATCCCTAGTGGGCAATTGATGTTTGACAGGGCATCAAGTCTGTTCAATTGGAAAAGAATAGTCTCTTCAGCAAACAGTGCTGGGAGAATTGGATATCCATAAGCAAAACAATAAAGGTGGACCCTTTCCTCACACTCTATATAGAAATTAACTCAAAATGGATCAAAAACATAAATATAAGAGCTGAAACTATAAAACTCCTAGGAGAAAACATAGAAAAACATCTTCAAGACTTTATATTAGGTAATAATTTCTTAGACTTTACACCAAAAACATGAGCAACAAAATAAAAAGTAGATAGAAGGAACTTCATCAAATAAAAAACTTTGTAAAAAAGACACCCTATAGAATAAAAGAAAAGATTTGGAAAGACATATTCATTAAGGGTTTAATACACAGGATTTATAATGAAATCATATGACATAGCAACAAAAAGACAAACAACCCAATTAAAAGTGGGCAAAGGACTTGAATAGACATTTCTTTAAAGATATACAAAAGGCCAACAAGTGCAAGCGAAGATACTAAACGTCATTAACCATCAAGTAAATGTAAATAACAAATGCAATAAGATATCATTTCACACCTACTAGAATGGTTACTACTCAGGAAAATAAGATTAGAGAGGTTGTGGCGAAATAAGAACACTCATTCATTGTTGGTGAGAATGTAAAATAGTGCAGCCACTGTGGGAAACAGTTTGGTGGTTCTTCAGAAGGTGAAGTATGACCAGGAATCCCACTTCTAGTTTATATACCCAAAAGAACTGGAAGGAGGGATTCAGACTTTTGCACACTGATGTTCACAGCAGCCTTATTCAGATTGCCAAAAGATGGAAGCAATCCAAGTGTGTATCAACAAATGAATGGATAAATAAAATGGATATACATACAAATGAATATTTTTCCACCACAAAAGGGAATAAAGTTCTGATACATTTAACAATATGGATGAACCTTGAAGACATCAAGTTTAAGTGAAATAAGTCATACACAAAGGACAAATATTGTCTGAGCTCACTGATACAGAATAATTCGAATAAACAAATTCACAGACTCAGAAACTAGAACACAGATTTCAAGGGATGGGAGTAAGGAAAGGGGTGTTAATTCCTAATTGGTATAGAGTTTCTGTTTGGGTAGATGCAAAAGTTTTGTTAATGGATGGTGATGATGATAGCTCAACATTGTGAATGTAATTAATACCACTGAATTAGATATTTGGATGTGGTTAATGGGAAATTTTAGATCATATTTATGCTACTAGATTAAAATTAAAAAAAAGAACATCAGTCTGTACAATACAAACAGTGGACCCTGATGTAAACTATGGGCTATAGTCAATAGTATAATTATAATAATATTGTTTCATAAATAGTAACAAAATGCTACGTTAATGCAAAGCGTTAATTAGGAAAAGTGAAGTGTGTATGTGGGGGTGAGAAGGGAACTCTGCATGACTTCTGTAAATCTATAACTTTTCTGATAAAAAATAAGTTTTAAAAAATGTAGGGGGGAAATTAATGTCTTAGAATCAATGATATTTGTTACTTTAGTCCTTTCTTGGCATTTTTCCTGTAGTACCCCTAAATCCCATCTTTTCACTACCCCCAAAATAGATGGATGCCCCAAGCCAACAAAATTGAAGACTGTAATCTAAGAGTTAACTATGCATGTATCAACTGCTCCAGGCAAGATTTGTTTCCAAAGGATTCCTATGAGTGAAGGTCAAGAAGATCAAAGCTCTGGTGAAAACATATTGGGTGACTCTAATGGATACTGCCTTGTTAATTCACTCACCAAAAATAGGAAACAGCCAAAGCACATAGACTTCTCCTTCCGAAGCAAAAGCAAAATATATATATATACACTCAGGATAGGATGAGAAAGAAAACTTAATCACTGATAGATACCTATGAAATATTGAAATTGCATGAAGTCTTGGAAAACTTTTCTCCTTGCCATTTTTGATGAGAGGTCCAGTGATCCATGCAAGGAAGAGTGACCCTGGCTCCTGTATTAGATGAAACCATAGAGAAGATGTATCCTTCATTTCAAACCTGAGAAAATAGAGAGAGCAAGGTTCAGATGACAGAAGAAAAATATATTCAGCCAGGCACATTCTTTTCTGATTAATCCTCAGTTGTGACATCTCCAAATCAATCTATGAAAACATAGATGTTGTTTCCACAAACATCTGGAAGAGCCAACTAGAGATACTTCTCTCTTTTCTTACTCTTAGTTTCCAAATTAAATGTAGAAAACTCAATGCAAGTTGCAAGAATAGGAATCAAAATAATCATTAGATGGTAATGTCATCAACATGGTGGCATAAGACATCCCCTGGAATAACTTATAAAAGGACAAATAGCACTTGCTTACGACTCTGGAGGACGATACAGATTGGAAGAGGACTCTACCAACGCTGAATTGAAGAAAAATAAAAATACTCTCCAAGATCAGGAAAGAGATTTTCTTCCCATACACACCAGTCTGGACCCTTCACCCTTGCTTGGTCCCACCCAGCTTGTGAGCCACCAGAGGAAGCAGAGACCAGGTCCCGCCAGCCATGGATGCAGACCACACTGTCACTCACAGCAGTGATCAGAACCCCACACACATCCGGGCACAGAACCTGAGTCTGCAGAGACCCAAGGCAGAGCACAAGCTGCTGAAGAGTGCCACATACAAAAGGGTCTCCAGGGGAAAGTAAAAAGGGGGGAAAAAAATGAGAGAGAGAGAGCGAGAGAGAGCAGAACTGTTAGCAAGATGTGTTCACTCAACTCAGTCTCTGCTCACTGGAATACCTAAATGAAAACGGACCTTTCAGGATGAACCTGTCTTTCTGAATTGACCACATCTGGCTTTCTGAGGCAGGATACTTTAATGGGGAAGAAACCAGAGCCATAAAAGCCTCGCAGACAAAAAAGAAGGCGGGAGGACTGAGCTGCTATACGATAAGATGGGCCCCACAACTGAAAAGTTTAGGGAAAAACTTAGAGAGATAATTTAAACAAATTATAGGAGCCGGGGAGAAAATTCTGCACAAAAATACACAGAACAGATCAAGATTCTGGAGAAGGAACAAAGGAAAGGAAGCTTTCTCCTGGAGGTGAAACAATTGTACAAAAAGTGCAATCTTAAAAATTGTACTGCAATCCAGGGAAAGAAAAAGATAAGAAAAAATGAGAAAATCTGATCATTTAAACATGGGATACTCTAAAAGTCCACAATAAATTGGACTAAACCTCAAAGAAGAGACTTAACACAAAGTCAATCAACAATAAAACCCTAAAGAAGAGAAACTGACCTTCAGAGTTAACATATCAAAATAATCAGATGCTTGGAATCAGCAAAAAATTACAAGTCACACTAATATGTTTCAGTAAAGGGAATAGATTAAAACTTCAAAAAACACAAAATTTGGAACAACCAATAAAAGAAGTTCAAACAAATCTTCTAAATGAATTCAACAAGATGAAGGAGAATATGGATACAGAATTAAAACATCTTAAGAAGACAATATGTGAGCATAAAGAAGAATTTGAAAGTTTAAATGTAATGGATATAGGAAAGAAACATATTGGGGATGAGAAGACTAAATGTCATTAAGATGTCAAATCTACCCAAATTGATCTACAGATTCACTGCAATACCAATCAAAATTCCAACAACCTACTTTGCAGATTTGGAAAAGCTAGTTACCAAATTTATTTGGAAAAGGGCAGTGCGATGGTGGCTCAGTGACAGA
The DNA here is from genome assembly GCA_004026745.1 of Myrmecophaga tridactyla. Classification (NCBI taxonomy): domain Eukaryota; kingdom Metazoa; phylum Chordata; class Mammalia; order Pilosa; family Myrmecophagidae; genus Myrmecophaga; species Myrmecophaga tridactyla. The sequence goes on from PVIY010020925.1 coordinate 28,551, forward strand.
ATTCTCACCTGCCATGCCAGAGACTCGGGTTCAATTCCCCATGCCTGTCCATGCAAAAAAAAAAAAAGAAAAAAACAGAAAAGAAAATTATTTGGAAGAGAAAGGAGGCTGAATAGTCAGGAGTATCTTAAAAAAAAAAAAAGAACGAAGTGGGAAGACTAATACTTCCTGATTTCAAAGCTTATTATTAAGCCAAAGTGGTCAAAACATCATGGTATTATCACTAAGATAGACATATTGATCAATGTAATTGAATTGAGAATTCAGAAATAGATCCTGAGATCTGTAGTCAACTGATTTTTGACAAGCCCTCCAAATCCACGGAACTGGGACAGAATAGTTTCTTCAATAATCGGAGCTGGGAGAACTGGATATCCATACCCAAAGGAATGAAAGAAGACCCCTACTTCACACCCTATACAAAAATTAACTCAAAGCGGATTAAAGATCTAAATATAAGAGCCAGAACTATAAAATTCCTGGAAGAAAACATAGGGAAACATCTTCAAGACCTAGTAATAGGAGGTAACTTCTTAGACCTTGAACCCAAAGCACAAGCAACTAAAGAAAAAATAGATTAATGGAAACTCCTTAAGACTGAACATTTCTATGCTTCAAAAGACTAGTCAAAAAAGGTGAAGAGGCAGCCAGCTCAATGGAGAATATTTGGAAACAATTTATCTGATAAGGGTTTGGTATCCAGTATAAATATAGAAATCCTATAACTCACCAATAAAAGGACAAATAACCTAATTATAAAATGAATGAAAGATATGAACAGACATTTTTCCAGAGAGAAAATAAAATGGTTAAGAAAAAAAAACAATGAACAGATTGTTCCTCTTCATAAGCTATTAGGGAAATGCAAATCAAAACCACAAAGAGATATCATCTCACACCTATACGAATGTCTGCTATTAAACAAACAGGAAGCTACAAGTGTTGGAGAGGATGTGGAGAAATAGGAACACTTATTCACTACTGGTGGGAATGTAAAATTGTGCAGCTGCTAGGAAGATAGTTTGGCGTTTCCTCCAAAAACTAAATATTGGGTTGCCCTATGACCTGGCAATTCTGCAACTTCGTACATACCCAGAGGAGCTGAAAGCAGTGATGTACTGGTTTGAAATGACATGTGTACCCTAGAAAAGCCATGTTTTAATCCTAATCCTATTTGGTAAAGGCAGCTGTCTCTTCTAATCCCTATTCGGTACTGTATGTTTGAAGCTGTAATTAGATCATCTCCCTGGAGGTGTGCTTTAATCAAGAGTGGTTGTTAAACTGGATTAAGTGGAGTCATGTCTCCACCTATTTGGGTGGGTCTTGATTAGTTTACTGGAATCCTATAAAAAAGGAAACATTTTGGAGAAAGAGAGATTCAGAGAGAGCAGAGCAGAACGACATAGCCATGAGAAGCAGAGTCCACAGCCAGCCACCTTTGGAGTTGAAGAAGGAAAATGCCTCCCAGGAAGCTTCATGAAACAGGAAGCCAGGAGAAGAAGCTAGCAGAAGACACTATGTTCGCCATGTGCCCTTCCACTTGAGAGAGAAACCCTGAACTTCATCAGCCTTCTTGAACCAAGGTATTTTTCTCTGGATGCCTTAGATTGGACATTTCTATCGACTTGTTTGAATTGGGACATTTTCTCGGCCTTAGAACTGTAAACTAGCAATTTATTAAATTCCCCTTTTCAAAAGTCGTTCTGTTTCTGGTATATTGTATTCTAGCAACTAGCAAACTAGAACAAGTGACAAGAACAGATATTTGTACACTGATGTTCATAGCAGCATTATTCACAATGGCCAAAAGATGGAAATAACCCAAGTGTCCATCAACAGATGAATGGATAAGTAAAATGTGGTATATATACATATGATGGAATATTACTCAGCAGTAAGATGGAACAAAGTCCTGAAGCACACAACATGGATGAAACTTGAGGAAATTATGTTAAGCGAACTAAGTCAGACATAAAAAGACACCTATTATATGACCTCACTGATATGTACTAATTATAATATGTAAACTCATAGACATAAAATATAGAAAATAGATTATCCAAATGTAGAAGATAGTTAAAGAATGGGTAACGATTGCTTACTATGTCACAATGTTTAACTAGTTGAACTTAAATGTTTGGAAATGGACAGAGGTGATGTAACTCGTTATTGTAAGACTAACTAACAGTGCTGAATGGGGTGAGAGTGTGGTAGAAAGGGGTAATTTACAGTCATGTATGTTACCAGAAGGAAAGTTGGCGGTTAACACATGGGAATATTGGAGGTTAACACAGTGAATCTTGTGGCAAATGTCTTTGATTAAATGTAAAAAAAATATTTAACAGTTCTTCCATGAACAAGAGCAGCACTATTACATGGAATTGATAGCAGAGAGGTAGATGTGAACAAAGGCACCTATTGCAAACTATGGGCTATAGTTAACAGTAACATTTTAATCCTCTCTCATCAACAGTACCAAATGTACCACGCCAATACTATGGATCAATATGGGGGTGAGGATGTGGTTTAAAGAGTATGGGAGGAAACTATTTATGCCTTCTAATCTCCTATATTCTGGAGCAGCTAGAAGGAACAATCTGAGAGAATTGTATGGTAGTCCATGACAAACTCTGAGATCTGTCCGATAACTGCTTGTTGAAGAGTGCTTTGAAAACTATTGTTTTATTTCTTTGCTTTGCATATATGTTATATTATACAATAAAAAAGTGAAAAAATAAAGAAAATTGAAGAAAAAATATTACCAATATTAATGTAATTCTAAAAAAAGAGTATGGGAGGCTTGGCGTTTTCTTTTAATTTTTATTTCTTTATTTCTAGAATAATGAAAATGTTCTAGATTTGATCATGGAGATGTACGAACAACTGTGTAATGATACTGTGAGCCAGTGATTATTTACTTTGGATGGTTTATAGGATATGTGAATATATCTCAATAAAATAGCATTAAAAGTATCAATAAACTTTAAAAATTAAAATTAAACAAAGCATCTTTTATGACAATATGAAATGAAGCTGTGTTCTAGTTAAAAGGGGAATTTAATAAATTGCAAGTTTACAGTTCTAAGGCCGTGAAAATGTCCAAATTAAAGCAAGTCTATAGAAATGTCCAATCTAAGGCATCCAGGGAAAGATAACCTGGTTCAAGAAGGTCGATGATGTCAGAGTTTCTCTCTCAAATGGAAGGGCACATGGCAAACATGGGGACATCTTCTAGCTTCCTTTCTGGGCTTCTTGTTTCATGAAGATCCCCTGGGGATGTTTTCCTTCTCCATCTCCAAAGGTCTCTGGCTGCGTGGACTGTCGGGGCTAAAGCTCATTCCAAAACGGTTCCCTCTTAAAGGACTCCAGTAAGCAGCCCCACCTTGAATGGGTGGAGACACATCTCCATGGAAACCATCTTATCAAAAGTTACCACCCACACTTGGGTGGATCATATCTCCATGGAAACAATCAAAATGTTCCCACACAGCAATATTGAATGAGGATTAAAGAACTTGGCTTTTCTGGGGTTCACAAAGATTCAAACCAGCACAAGCTAGATATCAGTAACAGCTATAGATTCTGGAAAATCCACAAATATATGGAAGTTAAATAACACAATTTTAAAAATCAGTGGCTCAAAGAAGAAATTGTAAGGTAAATCAGTAAATATCTTGAGAAGTATGAAAACAAGAACACAATGTATCAAAATTATGGGATGCAGTGAAGACAGTGCTGAGAAGGAAATTTATAGCTCTAAATGCTTACATTAAAAAAGAATAAAGAACTAAAATCAAAGACTTAACTGCACACATGAAGGAACTAGAAAAGGAATAGCAAATAATAATCACACACCATGTTTTATCCCAGGTATACAAAGGTGGTTCAACAAAAGAACATGAATTGATATAATACACCACATTAACAAATCAAAGGGGAAAAGCCCCCATGATCATCTCCATTGATGCAGAAAAAGCATTTGACAAAATCCAGCATCCTTTCTTGATAAAAACACTTAGAAAAACAGGTAAAAACTGAAAGCTTTCCCTCTATGATCAAGAATGAGACAATGATGCCCACTGTTACCACCATTATTCAACATGGCTGGATGTTCTAGCTCAAGAACTAACAACCAAGAAAAAGAAATAAAAGACATCAGATTGGAAAAGAAGAAGTAACACTTTCCCTATTTGCAGATGAAATGATTGTATATAGAGAAAGTCCCAAAATATGACAACAAAGTGAACCAGAGCTAATAAACTAATTCAGCCAAGTGGTGGTAAGATCAATATGCAAATAACAGTAATGTTTCTTTAGTGTTGAGTAATCTGAGGAGAAAATCAAGAAAAAAAATCCATTTACAACAGCAACTGAAAAAATCAAATATCTAGGAAGAAATTTAACCAAGTAAGTAAAGGACTTGCACAGGGAAAACAGCAAAACTCTACTAAAAGAAATGAAAGATCTAAATAAATGGAAGGACATTCCATGCTTACAGATTGAAAGACTAAATTTTGTTAAGATGTCAATTCTACCCACAATGATTTCCATATTCAATGCAATCGCAATCAAAATTCCAACAGCCTACTTTGCAGAAATGGAAAAGCCAATTATCAAAATTATTTGGAAAGGTAAGGGGTCCCAAATAGCTAAAACTGTCTTGAAAAAGAAGTAAGGAGAGGGACATATCATGCTTCCTGACTTTAAAGAATATTGTAAAACCACAGTGGTCAAAACACCATGGTATAGGCATAAAGATAAGCATATTGATCAACAGAATTGAATTCAGAGGTCAAAAATTGTCTTTTACATCTATGGTCAATTGATTTTTGACAAGGTTGCCAAGTCCATACAGTGAGGAAAGAATTGTCTCTTCCATAGATGATGCTGGAAGAACTGGATATCCATGTGTAAAAGTGTGAAGGAGGACCCCTATCTCACATGATATACATTAATTAACTCAAAATCAATCAAAGACCAGGACTATAAGGCTCCTAGAAGATTTGTAGTGAAGCATCTTCAGGACCTTGTTTTAAGCAATGGTTTCTTAGACTTTACAACAAAAGCACAAATAACAAAAGAGAAAAGAGATCATTGGAACCTCATCACAAGTAAAAACTTTTGTGCATCAAAGGACTTTATCACAAAAGTAAAAAGACAACCTACTCATTGGGAGAAAATATTTGGAAACCACATATCAGATAATATCCAGAATATATAAGGAAATAGTACAACACAATAATAAAAAGACAAATAACCCAATTTTAAAAAAGGACAAAAGACCTGAGTTCACATTTCCCCAAAGAGGATATATAAATGGCTTAAAAAGCACATGAAAAAAATGCTCAACATCATTTGCTATCAGGAAAATGCAAATGAAAACCACAATGAAATACCATTTCACATCCACTAGTAGAAAATTACAAGTTTTGGGGAGGATGTGGAGAAACAGGAACACTCATTCATTGCTGGTGTGAATGTAAAGTTCTGCAGTTGCTGTGGAAGACAGCTTGGCAGTTACTAAAGAAGCTAAGTATAGAATTACCATATAACCCGGCAATCTGCCTAGTAGGTGTATACCCAAAATTATTGAAAGCAGAGAGTAGAATGGGGATTTGTACACTGATGTTCATACCAGCATTATTCACAATTGATGGAAGCAACCCAAGTGTCCATCAATTAATGAATAAACAAAATGTTATATATACCTGCAGTGGAATATTATTCAGCAGTGAAAAAGAATGAAGTTCTGATACATGCAACAACATGGATGAACTTGAAGACATCCTATTGAATGAAATAAGCCAGACATTAAAGGACAAATAATGTATGATCTTGCTGATATGAAATAATTAGAATAAGCAAACTCATAGAATTAGAATGTAGAATCTAGTTAACAGAGGTTGGTTTGGGGGTAGGGAATGCAGAGTTAAGGCTTAAATTGTACAGATTTCTAATTGGGTTGATTGTGAAGTTTTAAAAAATGGATGGTGGTAATGGCAGCATGACATCGTGAGTATAATTAACAACGCTGAATTATATGTGTGAATGTGACTAAACGGGGAAATTTCAGGTTGTGCATATGTTACTAGAATAAAAATTAAAAGCTCAAACATAGAAATATACAACACAGTGAATCCTATCTAAAAAAGCAGACTATTGTCAATAGTACACTTACAAAAATGTTTTTAAATGAATTATAACAAATGTACCACACTACTTCAAGGTGTTAATAATAGGGTGGTATGTGGAAAAAATATGCCCTAATGGACTAATAGCACAATTATAATAACAAAGGATCAAATGAACGCAAAGTGTTAATAATAGGGAAAACTATGCGGGCGCACTTTTTTAAAAACAATTATTAGAGAAATTATGGGCTTACAGAAAAATCATGCATAAAATATAGGATTCCCGTATACCACCCTATTATTAACACTTTGCATTGGTGTGATGCATTTGTTACAATTGGTGAAAACACATTCTAAAAATTGAAATATTAACCCTAGTCCATGGTTTAACTTAGTGTTCACTGTACAGTGCAGTTTCATAGGTTTTTTTTTATTTCATCCTATCACCATATATACAATATAGCATTTCCCGTTTTAACCACATTCAGATATATATTTGAATGTATACATATTTCAGTGCTCTTAATTATGTGCACAATGTCATGCTACCATGACCACCATCCATTACCAAAACATTTCCTTCATTCCAAACAGGAGCACTTAAATTTTTTTTTAAGAAAATAAAAAAAGAGTACCCACAATTTCCCATACTCCCCATAGCCTCTATTATTTATTTATTTGTCTTTTTTTTTTTTCTTACTTATCTGTCCTCATACTGGATAAAGAGAGTGTCTATCACAAGGGTTTCACAATCACACGGAGACTTTAAAAGCTCTATAATTATTCAAGCATCTTCAGTAATCAACGTTGAGACAAAATAAAGTTTCAATGGCTGAGAGATTTCAAACAGAGTCAAGAGGTCATTGTGGAGGTGACTCTTATGCATTATATAGATATCCTTTCTTTACAGTGTATTGGAGTGGCTGGAGGGAAGCACCTTTTATCCAGGATATGGACAGATGAGTTTAAAAATATGGATAAAAAATAACTGGATAATAGGTGGTATAAGGGGTAAAATAAGTTGGGTAACCCGATGGAAGTACTAATGATCAGTGAGAGGGAGGGGTAAGGGTATGGAATGTATGAGTCTTTTCTTTTTATTTCTTTTTCTGGAGTGATGTAAATATTCTTAAAAAATGATCATGGTGATGAATACACAACTATGGGATGATATCGTGAGTCACTGATTATACATCATCTATGGACTATATATGTGTGTGAAGATTTGTCAATGAAAATATTTAAAAAAAAAAAAAAAAGAATCAGGTCTATTGTGGGAAAGATAAATCCTAAAACCCAAAGGTATCAGCCTTTCCAGAGCATCAACTAGTTCCATCCCCCATCCCATATTATTGACAGCCCTTTGTAACATGTTTTAGTTTGCAAGCTACCAGAATGCAATATACCAGAACTGGAATGGCTTTTAAAAAGGACAGTTTAATAAATTATAACTTTACAGTTCTAAGCCTATAAAATTGTCCAAACTAAGGCATCCAGGGAAAGATACCTTAATTCAAGGAAGACCGATGGCTCAGGAACATCTTGTAGGAGCAAGGGTTAAAACAAGCACTGCGGAATTTGTTGAGAACAGCTGGTGTCAGCGTGGCAGCAGCAATAAACTGTGGAGACTGTTATCTGCATAATGGAGAACAGTCTGGGAGGAAGAGAATGTTTGTTTTTTCTTAACCCCAAGTTCCTTATGGTTATCTTAAGTATGTAGGGAGTAAACACTGAAAAATAAGCACTCTGTTTCCTCACGAAATGCATGCATGCTTTTTGTCACTAAACCCTACGGTATATAAACAGGAACTGATTAAGAATAAAGTTGTCTGTTGTCACTAATCTTCAGACCCCCTGATCCCGTGTCTCTCTCTCTCTCTCTCTCTCTCTCTCTCTCGTCATTCCTTAATATCCTTCAAGCTCTGGTCCATTGGAAGCAACAACACCTCTGTCAGCTGAGTAGTCACGTGGCTGGCATCTGCTGATCTCTTGCTCCTGGAATCCATTGCTTTCAGACTGTGTTCCTGTGGGGGTTCGTCACTTTGCTCCTCCAGGGCTGGCTTTCATCTCTTGGCTTCCCTTGGCTCTCTCCAGGTTCTGGCTTGCTTAACATCTCATGGTGTCATCTCATGGTGACATCTAATGGGCTCCAAGCATCTCCAAACATCTGTGTCTCTGTTCTCTAAGTGTTGGCATCTTCAGAGCTCTGCTCTGAAGTTTCTTTAGGCTCTGTCATTTCTGGCTCTATCCAAAATGTTTCCTCTTTTAAAGGCTTCCAGTAAACTGATCAAGATCCACCTGGAATGGGTGAGATCACATCTCCATCTAATCAAAAGGTCACACCCACAACTGGGTGTGCCACATCTCTATGAAGATAACTTAACAGAAAGTTTCCAACCTACATTATTGATTTAGGATTGAAAGAAACAGCTGCCTCCCCAAGATTGGATCAGGATTAAATGATGGCTTTTCTGGGGGTACATAATACTTTCAAACCGGCACACAACATGTAAAAGTTAGAATAGGCATAGCACAAATACCGCTAAAGACTGAGAGAAAGATCATAGGAAAAGGTGGAGTTATAACAGCAAAGATAAGATTTAACAAATGAGCATGACTGCTGAATCATTATATTGATATTTCTTTTAGGCTCCAGTGTCTTGGAGCAGCTAGAAGGAATAATTTTAAATTGTGGAAATGTAACCCATACCAAACTCTGAAATCTTTTCTACAACTAATTGTTGTGGTGTGCTTTGAAATTAATTGTTTTTTATGTTATTCTTCACAATAAAAAAAAAGAAAACAGAAAAAAAAAAAAAAAAGCCCATCTGGGCTGGAGGAAAAAAAATGAATCAAGGCTATTGGATTACAGTTCAACAATTTCAGGTATTTCCCTCTAGTTACTCCAATACACCAAAAACTGAAAAGGGATATCTATATATTGCATAAGAATAACTTGCAGAATGGCCTCTTGACTCTATTTTAAATCTTTCAGTCACCAAAACTGTGTTTCATTTATCTTCCTCCTTTTGGTCAAGAGGGCTTTCTCACTGCCAGTTGCCAGGGCCAGCCTCGTACCTGGGAGTCCTGTCCAATGTTGCCAGGGAGATTTACACCTCTGGGAGTCATGTCTCATGTAGTGGGGAGGGTAGTGAGTTCACATACAGAATTGGCTTTGAGAGAGAGGCCACATTTGAGCAACAAAAGAAGGTCTTTGGGGGTGACTTTTAAGCATAATCATAACTAGGCTTAGCTTCTTCTCTGCAGGAATATATTTCATAAGGACCAGCCGCAAGATTGAGGGCCTGTCCCATCAAATCGGCGAACTTCAATGCTTGCGAGAATATCAGGTCTACCGCAGGCGGGGGAGTTTAATTTTTCCACCTTTTCCCCCAGACCCCCAGGAAACTTTGTAAACTCTTTTTAATCTTTTGCCTAGATTATTCTGGGAGGTATCAGGACATCACACTATCTGTACCAACCAATAAGATTTCACTCTGTACTTAATGTTCCATGTAATTATGGTGTTCAAATAAGCTAACCATATACGTTAAATTAGATAGTGTGCTATTAAAAATATAAAGTTTGCACCAAATAAACATCTCTTCCTTTGCTATCCCACAGAAGATGAAGTTTTAAAATATAGTCAATATTATCCTTTACCCTTTAGTCTGATTTACCTTAGTCCTACCTAGATCCACTTCATTCATATTGCTACTTAAACTCTGATCATCTTTTCAGTGTTTGTAACAGTTGCTGTTTGAGGTAATGCTGGTTTTCATAGCTGCAGAACTCTGGGTCTGAGTCGCAGGTGTCACACAAATACCTGAAGTTCCAGGGAATGACCAGGTTATACACAAAGAACTTAGCATCTCAGGATTTAGAAATAACAGTTACAACTCTGGAATGGATGTGAATGCTGTAAGAGCTTACAGTCTAGGAACCTTTACAGGAGGTCCTAACCTAATAACCTATGCTTCCAAATTCAATTCTCAGAATTCATATGCTACAGTTGTCCATATTTAGTGAGGTGTTATAATATTTGTCTTTTCACTTCCGACTTGTTTCACTCGACATACTGTTCTCAAAGTTCATTCACCTCGTTGCATGCGTCACAACCTCATTCCTTCCTGCAGTTGCTCAGTAGTCCACTGTATGTATACACCACACAGGAATGCTTATTTACATGATTTTTCTGTAACTCTACAACTTCTCTAATTAAAAAACTTTTTAAAAAATCATTAATGCTCATATCAGTGAATGTCCTGGACTCAGTGTTATGGCTCTACCAGGGAGCTCACCAAGAAGAGCTGGGTGAAATATTGCTATGCCAATATTGCCACACTGGTCTGAACTGACAATGAGCCCCCTGGGCCTTGAAGTCAGATTGTCTGCATTTGGAGTTTCCTAACAACTGATGAGCTACAATATATCCTCACTCTGCTTCCACTATCTCATCTGTAAGGTGGGGACAAAAGTGGTGCCTGCATCATGGGGTTGTTGTGAGATGAAATGAGGCAATTTATGCGGGGTCCTTGGCTGATACCTGACCTCTATTGGGGTTCACTATTATTACTATTAGTCATTGTTAAGTACTACTAGTAATAATAGCAATTATTAGTTGGCATTTTAATGAACTATAGTTTTCCTGGTTTTTCACAGGCAGGGTTTATAAATAGGACCTTTTCTTTGTCCAGTTATGGTTCATGCTTGCTTCTTTAATTTTAATCTACAGTAACATGACTTTAGCCTGTTATTTCTTTGGGCCTGGACTTAATCTGGAAGGGTTCAGAGTTGTCATGGTCAGGTTCATGTGTCAACTTGGCCAGGTGGTGGTACCTGTTTGGTTGGGTAAGTGCTGGCCTGTCTTTTGTTATGAGGACATTTCATAGAATTAAGTCATGAACATGGTGGCTATATCCACAGCTGATTCCATTTGTAATCAGCCAAGGGGAGTGTCTTCTTTAATGAGTGATGCTTAATCTAATCACTGGAAGCCTTTTAAGGAGGTTTCAGAAGAGACAGGCTCTCTTTCTGCTTTGGCCGGCGAGCCTCTCCTGTGGAGTTCATCCAGACCCTCCATCGGAATCATCAGCTTCACAGCCTGCCCTACAGATTTTGGACTCCATGTTCCCATGGTTATGTGAGACACTTTTATAAATTTTATATTTATGAATATTTTCTGTTGATTCTGTTTCTCTAAAGAACCCTAACTAATAACAACTTGGTACCAGGAGTGGTTCTTAAGAAACGGAATCTTAAAAATGGGTTTTTATGAATGGTTTTCTACTCTGACTGGACTCAAAAGCACTAAGGACTCTGATTCCCATGATCAGAATGACACTCCCAATCCATGAAGTGAGTTGGTAAAAGATAGTCAAAATATCACCATTCGATTCTTCTAATGCTTCGCTTGTACGAAGCCAGGCTCTGGGAGATAATGTTTTTGACACCTTTACAGAGTTTTGTGGAAATAGGAGGTCTAGAGATGTTGGTTGGTTGTTGCTAGATACACTGTATACATTAATGAATGAAAGGGATGGGCTTAAGTCTTCAAATGAGAAGCTTAAGTGCCGTCTGACAGATGTAGATGTTTCTGTGAGTGTCCTGAAGGAAAATCTCATTTCCTGTAGCCGTAAACTTGAGATCTCTGAAAATCAGATTCAGGATCTTATTGTTAGAGTAGCAACTTTACAACATAAATTGAAATCTCAATCTTGGATGGTGTCTGCCATTAAAGTGAGGGCATTGATTGGAAAGGAGTGGGACCTTGAAAAATGGGATGGCGACATATGGATGAATAATGATGTTGGTAGTGAGGTTGAAACCCTAGGTCATGCTGAGTCTTCTCTAGATAACCCTGTAATAGTCTGCCCTGAGGACATACATAGTGCCCCACCTCCAGCCTGCCTTGAGGAGTTTGGGTAGCCTTGAGACCACCCAAACGCCACCTGAAGGGATTAGCCCTAGAGGGATTAAACCTGTTTCACCAGATGAAACTGCAAATGAATGCCCTGAGGCTAATGGCTTGGAAGAGACTTTTTATTCTTTTCATGACCCACCCTCACCACCCCTCATTTCTTCCAGAACTATAACTAGGACAGATTTTGGTACCAGAGAGTGGGGTGCTGCTGAGGTTTGCAAATACCAAGCATGTTGGAACAGTTTTTTAACGGATAAGGGGAAAGTTTTGGAGGAGTTGTGAAGAGTTGATAGAGAAGGCCTAAAATGCTTTGAAGAGACTTTTGGTAGAAATGTGGACTCTAAAGATACCTCCGACAAGGCCTTAGAGAGAAATGAGGCACATGCTATTGCAAACTGGAAGGAAGGCGATCGTTTTTTAAAAATAGCAGATAATCGGACAAAATTGACTAGTGGCTTTGGCTGGAAGGCAGATTTTAAAAGCCATGAACTTGGATATTTAGCATAAGAGATCCCCAAATTAAATGTGTAAAATGGAGCTTGGTTTCTCCTCATAGCTTATAGTGAAATGCGACAGGAAAGAGATAAGCTGAGAACTGAACTCTTGGGTACAAAGAAACTAGAAATTGATATTCTGGAAAATTCTGGGCTTCCAGGAAGGGAGACCCCACAGAATAGTGCCCCACATGAGGTCTTGGTCAAATATGGAACCATTCAGCCATTTCAGAGAAAGCCAGGATTGGACATGGAGTTATCCAGGAAGGATTTGTGGAAACTCTTTATGTCTGATGGACACAATCCAAGGTTACTGCATAGAAAGCCAATGAGAGTGTTGTGAGATCTGTATAAAGAGAACCACTGCCAGTCAGGACTGAGAGGGACAGAGAAGGGGTACGTTGGTGGAAAAGTAACTTCAGAGGCAAAACCATTGAGGCTGAAGTCAAGAAGCCTCGGGCCAGAAAAGCAGACCCCCCAAGCATGTGGGGAGGATGAGTTTGACCCAAAGGCAGAGGATGTGCCTTCCACCATATTGCAGTGGAAGAGTCATGCCACCTCAGGCCTTGGAGAGAGTGAAGCACATTCCTTGGGGTTTGGGGAGACCCTGGAGGGGTTGAGCATGTGCCCCGGAGATGACAGAGAGCCCAGGTGCTGTCCCAATCCTTGGAGAGGGTGGAGCCAAGAAAAAGGTGGTCTCCCCAATATCCCTCAAGGTTGCATTTGGAGAGAGGCAAGCCTCAGTGTAGGACCATGGAAATTTGGGACTGTCGCTTTCTAAAGTCCTGAGGATAAATGACTCTCAGACTTTGAAATCTAATGGACTTTGTCCTGTGGGTTTTTGAAACCGTATAGGTCCAGTGACCTCTGTGTTCCTTCCTCCCTATGGAAATGGGTATATGTATCCTATGAATGTTCCTCTTTTATATGTTGGCAGTAAACAACATGTTCTGAGTTTTACAGTTCCAGAGCCAGGGGAGAATTGATAAACTGATAAACACACACCTAGTCACATCACAGTGAAACTACTGGACATCAGTGACAGGAGAAATCTTTTAGACAGCCAAAAAAATTGAAACATTCCATAAGGAGGACATTACATTCAAGGATGCTGCTCATCAGATACTCTGCAAGGTAAAAAAAAAAAAAATGTAGTGACATTTTTAATATAATGATTTTAATATAGTAAAAGAAAAAAACTTGACGACCTAGAATTCTATACTTAGTGAAAATATCTTTCACAAATGAAAGCAAAAATAAAGATTTTTTAGGCAAATAGAAGCTAAGAGAATTTATCACCAGCAGACCTGTGCTACAGTAAATGTTAAATTCTTCAAGCAGAGGGAATATGAGATTAGGAAGAAATTTGGACCTACAAAAGTAATGAGTGATAGAAATGGTAAAAAGTGGGTAAATACGAAAAATGTTTCTTATCTTTAGTCTCTTCTTTTTAAAAGGAAATTGACCATCTACAGCAAAACCATCTTTAAAAGACAACTGAATATTGAAGCAAAATAGTGACAAAGTATTGTGAGGTTTATAACATCAGTATCAGTAAAATTTATTTCAACAATAGCTCAAAAAATGGGAGGAAGGAAATAGAAATATACTGCTGAAAGATAATTGCACTTTATATGAAGTACTAGACTATTAATTGAAGATAAACTGTGACAACTTAAAGATGTATCTTAGAAGCCCTAGAGCAACCATGAAAAAATGTATCAATAGTGGGAATAAAATGGAATCATAAAAATACTCAATTCAAAAGAAGGCAGAAAATCACAAAAAGGAACAAGGGAGAAAAGAGAATTTTCACTGCTTCTTCAGCCAGTGACCTGCTCATGTGGAGTTCATTGAGACCCTTCATCAGAATAGCCAGCCTCACAACCTGGCCTATGGATTTTGGACTTTTGCATTCCCACAATTACACGAGACATCTTTATAAATCTCATATTTACAGTTACCTCCTGTTGGTTCTGTTTCTCTGGAGAACCGTGACTAATGCATGTGGCTTGCTGTCTTTCATTCATTTTGGAAAAATCTCAGCTATTATTTAAAATTTTTTATTATAATAGCATATTATAATAAAATTTCACATTTTAGCCATTTCCAAAATGTATGGAACTCTTCACAGATTTGTGTGTCATCCTTGTTCAGAGGCCATACTAATCTTCTCTATATCATTCCAATTTTAGTGTGTGCTGCCACAGCAAGCGATCAGCTATTATTTTCTCTTATGTC
>PVIY010020926.1:0-14343 GCA_004026745.1 Myrmecophaga tridactyla
TACTTAAAGATTTTCATGGTAATGTTTGTAGTTTCTCCACCCACTAGAAAATATCAAACATGAAGACAGCGACTTTTGGCTTCATTGTTGCTTCTTGTATTCCTAGAACCTAGGAATCAATAAATGTTTCTTGAATCAATAAATAAACTGTCACTTCTCTGTGTGTGTTTGTGAATTTAAGTGTGTAAGAACCAGCTCACATCCCTTTGCTATGACCAGCAGCCTGGTGAATGGTCTCCACCTATCCCTCCATGTAACATGTGGGGATAATTACCACCTACAATTCTCAGCCGAAATTGAGAAGCCCCTTCTAACATTCTAAAGTATGTGGTCTCCTCTTAAATGTGGTTTTGCAGTAGTTTATGACCAGGACTGCTTGCTTTGTCTTAGAGGAATTATTAAGGTTTCATTAAAATGTTGAATTTAGAAACTCATCACCACAATGACAAGAGGATGAGAAATGTGAAACCCTGATTCCTCTACTGTCCCAATTGGAGGAAATAGTTTGGAGATGAAGGGGAAAAATGGTAAAAAAGTAAAATTAAAATATCTTTCCTTTGAAATTAACATGCTCCAGAGCTAATAAAAACTATTGTATACAAAGTTCTCAGAATTAACAAAGATCCCAATAAAATTGAAATAAATTGAATATTCTTTTCTTATTTAAGGAGGAAAATTTAAATTGATAGCTACAAAATAACATTTATTCTACCAGATTGGAAATTTTAAAATAAGTAATAAATTCCAGGGAAGGTGAGGATAATGAACATTGGACCCACTCATGTGAGGTTGTAGGAACTTATGGAAAATAAAATGGCTACCTGCATTGGCTGTTGTCAAGAAAAAGTTCCAAGCCAGGATGTTCCAGAAGATAAAAGTAAATTGACCCCAGAGGCTTTCTGAGAAAACAGAATACATCCTCTAAAATTGCACTTACACAGTACTAGTGATAAGCCATTTTGGGTCCACTAGAAGCAGCCTATCAGAAAAGAACACCATATTAATCAATGTATACCTGCTCTCCACTTTGTAAGAACCCACCCCATTGTAATGTCAGCTAGTCATTGCAACCCCTCTCAGGAATGTGCCAATGTCCTTATAAGCAGCTGAGACCACAGGCCACTGAGACTTTCACTCTGGCTCCACATGCTTGAGAGCCCCCTGCTGGAGCACTTTCTCCTTCAGTAAACCTTCAGCTCTGATTACACTGGTGACTTAGTTTCTTTTGACAGTTTTGGCATCAGAAGTGGGATCCAGAGAAGACCTCCAACTTCTCTGCAGATGGGGAGTGACCCAGTGCAGTACCCATAGGACCCATTTGGTCAGCATCCACTGCCCTCTCACCACCCTGGAGTAAGAGGGGTAGGTTTCTCCTGTGTCCAGATCCTAGGTCTATTATTGGTGTTTTTGGTTTGGTCTGGACATTAACTTGGTGAGTGTCTTTTTCTGTCTGTGTGGGAAGGGTTTGGGGATTCCAGTATGCTTTGAGACAGCCACTTTTTTATTACGTAAGGGAGCATTTCTTCTTATTTGTATATAGCTAAGTTTTTTTTTTTCTATCATGCTAACTTTTCTTTACTTTTAAAGTCATTCATTGTCTCTTTTTCCCAAAATGGAGCCAAATATTGTTGTGGATCCATATGATCCATGATCCCATTTAACCATATGTTTAAACATCTTAACAGCTTTTGGCAATTTTCTTTCTCAAAATCAAATTCTGTAGGATTTTTTAAAAACTTTTTTGTATTGTATAATATAACATATATTTAAAGCAAAGAAATAAAAAAATTAATAGTTTTCAAAGCACTCTTTAAAAAGTAATTACAGGACAGGGTGGTGCAATGGTGGCTCAGTGGCAGAATTCTCACCTGCCTTGCTGGATACCCAGGTTCGATTCCCGGAGACTGCCCCTGCCAAAAAAAAGTAGTTACAAGACAGATCCCAAAGTTTATCTTGGGCTACCATACCACCCTCTCTCCTTCAAACTGCTCCAGAATATATGAGGTGTTTTAGTTTGCTAGCTGTCAGAATGCAACACACCAGAGAATAATTTGCTTTTAATAAAAGGGGATTTATTTCATTAGTTCTTCAAAGGAAAGGCAGCTAACTTTCATCTGAGGTTCTTTCTTATGTGGGAAGGCTCAGGATAATCTCTGCTGGCCTTCTCTCCAGGCCTCTGGGTTCCAACAACTTTCCCTGGGGTGATCCCTTTCTGCATCTCCAAAGGCCTGGGCTGAGCTTCGAGTGCTGAGATGAGGTATGCTGAGCTGCTTGGGCTGTGCTACATTGAGCTCTCTCATTTAAATCAAACACCATTCATTGCAGCAGGCACATCTCTTAACTGACTGCAGATGTAATGAGCAACAGATGAGGTTCACATACCATTAGCTCATGTCTACAGCAACAGAACTAGGCATGCTCACCTGGCCAAGTTGACAACTGAATCTAACTACTACACGAGGCCAGAAGGAATACATATTTTTTTTATCATCACACTTGGCTTTTCTTTCCTTTTTTTTGTGAAAAATAACATATATACAAAAAAAAAAACCCAATGAATTTCAAAGCACAGTACCATAATTAGTTGTAGAAAAATTATAGAGTTTGGTATGGGTCACAATTCCATAATTTTAAGTTTTTACTTCTAACTTCTCTAACATACTGTAGACTAAAAGAAATATAAATATAATGATTCAGCAATTATACTCATTTGCTAAACCTTACCTTCTCTGTTAAACTCCACCATCACCTTTTATCTTTCTATCCCACTCTTTAGGGTATTTGATCTATGGCCATTCTAACTTTTTCATGCTGGAAGGGTCAATAATATGGGGTAGGGAGATGAAACTATCATGTTCTGGAGAGGCTGGGCCCTCTAGGTTTTAGGGTTTATCTGATCCAGGGACCCATCTGGAGGTTGCAGGTTTCTGGAAAGTTACCTTAATGCATGGAACCTTTGTAGAATCTTATATATTGCCCTAGGTGCTCTTTAGCATTGACTAGAAAGGTTTTGGTTGGGGTTTGGTAAGTTATGATAGGTAGCAATGTCTAACTGAAGCTTGAGTTAAGAGTGACCTCCAGGGTAGTTTCTCAACTCTATTTGAAATCCCTCAGTCACTGATACTTTATTAGTTACACTTCTTTTCCCTCCTATGATTGGGATGGAATTATTAATCCTATAGTGCCAGGGCCAGGTTCATCCCTGTGAGTCATCTCTCATGCTGCCAGGGATACTTTTGCCCCTGGATGTCATGTCCATGTAGTGGGGAAAGCAATGATTTCACTTGCAGAGTTGGGCTTAGAGAGAGTGAGGCCACATCTGAACAACAAAAAAGGTCCTCCAGAAGTAACTCTTAGGCATACTATAGGTAGGCTAAGCTTCTCGACTACATACATAAGCTTCACAAGAGCAAGCCTCAAGATCAAGTGCTTGGCCTATTGATTTGGGTGTCCTGAATGTTTGACACAGTATCAGGGGATTCCTTGACAGTAAAGTTTAGTAGTTCCATATTTTTCCTCCTGTCCCTCAAGGGTCTTTGCCAATACTTTTTAATTATCTGCTTATTATATTCTAGGATGTATCCAGGTTTACATTAAGCTATATGGTATTAAAGGCCCTCATTCTTATTCTGGGCTCCCTGTGTTTCAATTGTTCTAATGAGCTATTCAGACAGGTTGAGTTAGATTATGTGCTATAGAAAATTTAGGTACTGGACAAAATGAACCTTTCTTCCTTTGGTCTCAGAGAGTATATGTGGTTCTAAAATATAGACAATGTCTTCCTTACCCCTATGTTCTGAATTCCCTTAATCCCGACCTGATTGGCTTCACTCCTATCTCTAAATACCAGGTTATAGATATATAAAACATTTGCTCAAAATCCAGAAATAATAATTACCATTCTGTATTAAATGTGTCTGCTATAATAGCTTATAATCCAGGGCTCTGCTTTCTTATAAGCATTTTCTAAAGGATACCATACAGTAATTGTTCCTTCCTTTCTGGCTTTTTTTTTGGCCTCACCAAATGTCCCACAGGTTCATTCACATTGCTACATGCCTAATGACTTTGTTCCTTTTTGTAGCAGCACAATATTCAATTATATGTATACACCATCGTTCACCAATATACTTCTCAGTCACTGCATCTTCCAGCTACCTGCATTCATTAGGCATTATGTATAATGTCCAAAGTCCACAGTCCATCAACACTCTCAGTTTTAGATAACCTCATTGTTCCCAAGAGAATGATAAAGAATAAATACACCCTCACCAAATAGGAAATCTAAACCTCCCCTTAACTCTTGTCCTTTCCTCCATTATTTGTAGGATGTATTTTTGATCTCAAACTATATTTACTGTGTTCTAGAGGACCCCTGGAAAATCACAAGTAATTTTTTCTTTCACTTTTTAAAAAGAGAGGTGTTAGAAATAGGTCTATTTGGTATGAGTTGCATGGGAAGTGCTGTAAAATTTAAAAAGATTTTATAATCTTCCATTGGTTAAATTTGTATGGGCATAATGTTATTAATATAAATATTTCAAAAATTATATGAAGTTCCTGGACAATTGTCCATGTACTCATTGTCCATGAGTATTATTGGTCATAATTTCAGTTTCTTGTTGAAAGTGTTATATACCACAAACAATCAAATTTCCTTCTCAAGTATGTTATTTTTTAATGAACTTTCATTTTTGTAAAACAGTAATGTTAGCTATGGTCATTTAAAATCTTTTGTCATATCCAGTTATTTTTCTCTGTTGTTTCACTGAAACAATTACAGTCAGCCACAGACCTGACTGCTAGGTCTTCAACAAAGAGGACCATTTCAGAGATGCCTGGAAAGGACTATGCCGGGAACTCTAGGTAAGGCACAGCTTTCAAATGATATTGCTTAAATAACTGGGGTCACATCGAGTCAAGATCTCCAAGATTCAAGTAGTGAAGCCAATAGGAATTTGGAATTGCTGGCACAAAAGTGAAGCAGAATAAGGATTAATTAACTAGAACTGAATGAATGACACAAAATGATGACAGGTTTTGTTTCAATTATTGCTGATATTTAATATCCTATTTTGTAGATGCAAAGAATTCCCTGATTTTTTCCCCTTAAATCTGCATGACTATTGTGGATATCTGGACCTGATCCAGAGGGAGCAGAGTGATCTCCTATGTACATATGGGGGTTATTGTATGTTGGTGCTAATCTATCCTGGTAAAGTTGAAGAGAGGACCAGGTGTAACATCTTCTCTAACTTGCCCTCCCAGAACTTGCCCTGCAGACAGAAGGGATTTGTGGACAGCTAAAGCGGTGTAAGAATCAGTTGAATCAAAGTGCCCTGGAGAAAAGTACTGCCTGCTTTAACACCTACAATACAGCATCTAGGCAGAGAGGAGCCTCTGTGTCATAGGCAGTAGAGAGTACTTTCATATTTCCATAAATGGGGGAATTCCTAAGGAAATTGAACACAAACCCAGGCAAAGATGCAGACTGAGGGATGACTGATAGAACCCTGTGCTTCATATTCAGCTTGGGGTGATCTTTGTAGGAGGACTAAACTTTGAAGGAAAGTTGTAGCTAGCATAGAACGAATTTGCAAAGACTTTGTGTAAAAGGTATTTTGTTCAATGGTTTGTTTGTTTTTTGTTAGCTCCTGGAACTGAAAATCTATCATAAGTAGCTGATACAAGCATAATGAACAGACAGCTTAGGGACTAAGACTGAGTCAAAGCATTACAATAGTATGTCATCTCTATTATTAAATCTTTGCACTAATGATTTTCTATTAATGTAATAATAGGGAAAACTGTGTGCAAAGGGGTATATGGTATTTTTTTCTGCATGATTTTTCTGTAAAACTACAACTCTCTCATAGATAGATAGATGGATAGATAGAGATAGATGCATACATATCTCACCATTATTGCTGCACATATGTAAATAATTAGGCTAAATCAATGAAACAAGTCTTATTTTATGATCAAGAGTATTCTTCTATTGTCATTATCTTTATTCAAAAAGAGGGATGACTTCAGAGATCAAATTTTAATTTGACAGGAAAGTATAGCACATTATTGTGGGTAAATAGATTCTGCTGCCACTTGCTGTCTAAGCTATTTTGCATCCACCTTGTAAACAGCAGATAAATGAATGGTTTTGTTACTTCTCTGTAAATTGGACAAGGTCCTGCTGTATTGCATATATTCTCTATGTTAAATACCAGTCAGAGTGAACTTAAAATCTTTTGTTCACCAGGCCTCAAAGTGACAAAAGAGGGATAATACCCTCAACCCTTAAGCCCTGTAACACTGGGTTTTCCACACCATCCTACATTCCCTAGGAGCACATGACCCAGAGTGAGCAGTTATAAATGTATCTAAGTCTATGAGACAGAACTTTATCACCACCCTCCTGCTCTTCAAGACCTCCAGGCTACAGTTGACAGGTTCACATCAGTGGTAATGCAAAACAAACATGCACTAGATAACATGACTATCCTTGAATAATCCTGCTTTTATGTTAATAAGTCTTGAGTGGTGAAAAATATCCTAAATATTTTAAAGGACTTACGATATTTCATAATATCAGTCAGGCTCAAACAGTTAAATGGACAGAACTATTTCCTGGCATAGATTGCTGACTTAATGGAGTAAGGGGACAAATGCTATGCATTGGATTTTTACTTTTACTTATGATTATAAGCCTATATGATTTTATTTCTTGTTGTACAAACTGTGTTTCAAGAGTCCTTCAAATTATTTGCCCCCCTCAAGAGAGATTGTTGCCAATAAGAGAGCTTATCAAAAGGAAAATGAGATGGAATGGAACTGTCTCTAGAGGAAATGAGATGAAAAATAACAATAAATATTGTACACACTGACTCAGAAAGAGGGCCATAATTGTAATCCACTTGACTGAGTAAGTACCACTCCAAAGGTGTGAAATATAATTGAACAGTAACCTAATGAACCTCACAGCAATCAGGAATGGAATGAAAAATGAAAAGTAAAAAAGTCATCAGTGGTGATGACTGGACTGTTTTGTTAAGTTATGGCAAATGGTGTTGAGGAAATAAAACAGACTATACAACAAAAGATATTTGAGAAATTATGAAAGGAAGAGAGAACATATTCTGAAGCATCTAGGCTTTAACTATGGAAAGTCTATCAAGTAAATGATCCTAATATTTATGAGTATTTATGTTTCAGGAATTATGGTATGTACTCTTTGGAGTTATAATTTGATTTTGATATCATTTTTACAAGGGGTTTAGCATTAATTTACTGTCTACAGTAAAGAATAATGCTGAATGGAAGAAAAGAGGACATTATGTTTTTTAGGGGTGAAGTAAAAGTTTTAAAGAAATTTCCAAATAAAAACAATGAAATGTAAAATTATGTCCATTATAGTTGACTTCATTCACTCTGAAGCAAACTCAAATGTGGCCCATTTTTAATTAGAAAACAATTACATATTTAATGTTGCCTTACAACCCACAAAAAATTTACCAATATTTTGAAAAGATATTGATCAATTTTATGCTGCTCATTTCTCTTTTGAGAAATGTATATCAGTTGTTTTTAGAGCATCACCGCATGTACAATCATTTGTAAAATGATTAGCATTGGCTATCAGTGCCACTCATCTCCTTCTGGCTTTTTCATGTATTCCTTTAGTACAAGCAACTTAACACTGGGGCTTCCTAGAAAGGTATACAGAAAATCTAACTTCAAGGCAGGGGAAAGGAGGAGCAGAATCACTAGGTATACACTAACAATGGGTTATGAATGTTTTTACAATATGCATAGCAAGAATTTTAACCAGCTAATGAAAAGCCTATGTATCATAATAACATGTCTGACTTTTTTTTTTGTATGCCGTATGGTGGGGTCCCATTTCATTCCTTTTCCATGTGAGTATCCCAAATATTGCAGCACCATTTGTTGAATTTTTTGTTTGTTTTTCTTTGTTTCTTTGTTTGTTTGGGAAGTGCATGGGATGGGAATCAAACCCAGACAGGCAAGAATTCTATCACTGAACTACATCCCCCGTCTGACTTCATTTTAAAAGAGGTGTTGAAGAAGCAAACCAATACCTACATATGATGAACTTTTTGGGTTAAAGCCCTAAAATGTATTCTTCTTTAAATCCCTCCAAAATACTAGAAATATCTCTTGATCCAATAAGATTATAAGAAAATTGTGGTGGGTTAATAACACACCAGTGAGACAAAATATATTCTTAACCTTAAACCATTCCTGTGGGTGTGAATCCATCATAAAAACGATCTTTTGAAGATACTATTTTTAGTTAAAGTGGGGCCCAAGTGAATACAGTTGGGCCTTAATCCTTAATTACTTGATCCTTTACAGAAGAAAGCTACATGGGGGAAGAAGAAGAAGCTGGAAGTTAGTGGAACCTGGAGGAGAAAAATAAGACATCTTTATGTGCATGACCATATGATAGAAAATCCAAGGAACAAGGATTGCTGTCAGCCAGCCCCATAATGCAAGTTTTAGTCTTTGGGGAGTAAACATCACCTTGTTGATGCCTCAGTTTGGGTTTTTGGTCTAAAATCTATGAGTCAATAAATTCCCATTGTTTAAGTCTACCTACTGTATGAATTTGTTTTGGAGGCTGGGAAATGAAGTAAAAAATAATTGCTGAATTTAATAAGTGCTGCAAAATGTCCTGGCACTTGACATAGGGTTCAGTAAAGCAATGAGAAGAGGATGCATCCTTATGTGGAAACTGACTTTCTGAATCAGACTCTTGAGCTTGAAAGTGGGAGAAAACTTTGGGTTTTCTTGATTTTGCTAAAAAGAACCTATGTTCTTATACATCTAACTTATTAACAACCTCCTATAAACCTTAATAAGACAGTATTAAGACCTGAAATCCTACTCTCACACTTTTAAGAAGGGATTTTCCAAAACAGCTCCAATTTTTTCCTGAGGAAATAATGATAGAGCCTCAAGAAATCTCTTACCGATGCTGTCCAGGCCACTGCTGAGAACCCTTTCTGAAAGTGTGTGCAATGTCACATAATGATGCAGGTATATTTCAATATTCTCTGTGCTGGGACTTTTCTTTTCCTCTCTCCAAGACATAGGAAATTCAGCCAATGTCATAGCTTTCAGAATTATAAAAAAGGAACTTCTGACATTTTCTTCACCCACTCCATTCTGTCCCTGAAGCCTGTTGCATGCAACTGGGCAAATCAATCCAATTAATCCATAAATAAGCAACCCTTATGGGCAAGGATCAAAAATATTATTTAGTATAGTTTTATATGACAATACTATCACTGTCAATATTATATCGTAATACTAATCTGTATAATATTAAGCAATGGTATCGTGTTATTAAACATAATTTTAGCTATTCTTTAAAAAACTATAAATAAAAAACCAGCTAAATTGTCAGTTGCACTACTCTGCTCTAATACATCTAGTGGAACAGAGCAGGGCCTCTGCTGTGATTTGTTAACATGAAATAGCTATCTGGTAATTTGTTTCTAAAGATAACTTCATTAAGAGATACTTATAAAGGTTAGAGATTATGTTGTAAACTTTATCTTTAAATTCTGAGGTGCTTTACACTTTGTATAGCCCAATAATTCCCTGGAACTTTAAGTGTTTGTATAACAACTACAACTCAAATTTAGTTCTCCAGCTCTAAAAATTATTGTGGGTCTACACAGCAATGGTTAAAAAACTAAAAGAGGTCAAATTCCAATTAAAGATGTGATGAAACTGATCTGGTTAAAACCAAAGTAAATCAATATATGAGGTAAAAAATAATATTGTCTATATTTTAAAGTTTTAACTTTTGTACAAAATAAAAGAAAATGTTTATTTTGTCCAAAATTTGCACTATCTAATTTAATCTGTCTAATAAATAAAGCTGAATTAGATTATAAATTAAACAACTTTATTTATAAACTTTATTTAATATTGTTCTAGTTTGCTAGCTGCCGGAATGCAATATACCAGAAACAGAATGACTTTTAAAAGGGGAAATTTAATAAGTTGCTAGTTTACAGTTCTAAGGCCGAGAAAATGTCCCAATTAAAGCAAGTCTATAGGAATGTCCAATTTAAGGCATCCGGGGAAAGACACCTTGGTTCAAGAAGGCCAACAACGTTCAATGTTTCTCTCTCAGCTGGAAGGGCACATGGTGAACATGGCAGCATCTGCTGGCTTTCTCATGGCTCTACCAAAAAGGAACTCTGTCCAAAATGTTTCCTGTTTTAAAGGATTCCAGTAAGCAACTCCACCTTCAGTGGGTGAAGGCACACCTCCATGGAAACCATCCAAACAAAAGTTACCACCACAATTGGGTGGGTCACATCTTCATGGAAACAATCAAAATGCTCCCACCCAGCAATATTGAATGAGGATTAAAGAGCATGGCTTTTCTGGGTCTACCACAGATTCAAACTGGCACAAATATAAAACCTGAAATAAGGAATAAAATCTTAATGCTTTATACAAGTTAATGTTTTATATTCTGCATTTCAGAATATTTGGGGCAAAAAATAAAAAAGTATCTGCAAAGTCCCTAAGGGACTGAAAATAATAAAACTATTAAGAATTCCCCAGGTGGGCAAGCTTAACATTTTCTTAAGCAAGAAAAACTCTCAATTTAATAGACCAAGGCCTCAATTTTAAGGCTTACTCTTATGAAACTTATTTCTATAATAATGAACTAAACTTACTTAGAATTAGTGCCTAAGAGCCATCTATAGAAAATTTCTGCCATTACTCAAATGTGGTCTCTAAGCCAAACTCTGAGCTGCCCCACAATGTAGGACATAATTTCCAGGAGTATAAGCCTGGCACTGGCAGCATGAAATATAATGGGCCCTAAAATTGCAGGACATAACTGGTACTAGCCTTGTGAGACTTAAGGTCCAAGGATGAAACTAACCCTATTATCATGGATAAACTTACCAAGAGAGGGAAAAGAAATAGAGTCTCAATGACTAAGAAATTTCAAATTGGTCAAGAGGTTATTCTGGAGGTTACTCTTATGCAAACTTTAGCCAAATATTACAAACTGCCACAATATGGCAACCCCCAGATAACAGTGTTCCTAAAAACCCTAAAAATATCTAATGCTCTACAAAATTTTACTTATTAAGTTTATTTTTTAGAAACTTAAAACCTCCAAATTGTTCCAATGCTAAAGAAGCTCTAAAACCCAAAGATACTAAACTCCCCAAGAATAACAACTAGTGTCATCATCCATCCTTTGCCTTTCTCTCAAATTTTCTTTCATTCTTCTCCACCCCTTTATGAGCTATACTACTCTCCTTCACTGGGCCCTTAATTATCCTCCTATTAATTTTCCTCCTAGCCTCCTGCCTCTTAGAATGTCTGTCTAGATTTATTCACAGGTCAATAGCAGCTGTGACCAACCAGAAAAATTTTAAAAACATACTTCTGCTACATCTCCTGTCACAGCAAAGACATACTATCAACCTGTTCCAATGGAAAATACCCAAAGACCCAATTAATGATGCTCCTGCTCAGCTCAGAGCAATTTCTTCCCTCTTAACTTCATGCAAACTTAGCCAGAAGTAGCTAAAGAAAAAATATAACATCCCTACTCCTTTAAAAATTGCTTCAAGTTAGGCTAAGGCATTAACCAAAAACCCAACACCAGCTTCATTCAATTTTATTAAAAGGAAAAGGCAGGAATGTTAGGTCTGAGAAAAAGAATTCTAAGAGCAAAAGGAAACTCTCGATGCAAAGTCGCTTCAGCCCCCGTCCTCAGCATCCTTGGCAGGTCCAAAGATCCAGATGTAAACCAATCACCATACAGGCTGGTGTTGTATCCTCCAGGCAAATGAAGACATCCCAGATAACTAGAAATACAGTGATAATCTGTTTCTGCTGACAACACCCTCCCCTACCAGTGTTTCGCTCTGCCTGGTGCACGCCGCTGCACATCAAAGGAGTCTAAGTCATCAACCACCCGTCCAATCAGGGGACAACACCTAGCAGACATCTTCCCCTCCCAGTGTCACTCTCCCTTTAAAACACAACTCCCCAAACAAAGAGCAGAAGCCACTTTTCTTTCCTTTTCCAGGCTCCCGCCTGCCTGTTTTCTCTCTCTTCAATAAATCTCTTACACTTTGACTCGCTATCTTGTGTGAATCCTTTCATGACTCCATGTCTAACAGTTTGCATCAAACTTGTTTATCTGTCTCAAGTCTTTTGTATAATATGCCTGTGCTTTGCCTGGAAACATTTCTACTGTACTTTTCAGAAGCAGATTACATTTCATCCTTGAGACCTTAGCTTAATTATTTCCTACATGGAATTTCTTCTTCACCTACATTTAGCATCCCATGTTAATTCCCTATTTTAGGGCAATGATTTTTTTTATGGACACAAAATTTATGATATATTTATGTTTTTTATTCATTAAGCATTTACTTCCTTAATGGACAAGAAACTGCATGAAAGTAGAGGCTTTGTCTGCTTTGACAACCACTGTGTGTCCAGCATTTAACATTCACTACAGCCAGGAAATGCAAAATGAATATTTGTATATGAATAAATAAGAATCCTAAAAATTGATAATGTACAATGCCATTTAAAAAAATTAATATTAAAAAAAGAAAGCAAAAAAGCACAGTCTGGCTCATAACCAAATATTAATAGTTCAGAAACAAAAGGAAATACAAAGTGCTGAGTGGAGTAAAAGGCACAGATCTATTGAACATTAAGTTCCAGCCAATTCAAAGCCCTGCCCAGGCAAGTGGCCAAAACCAGATGACTAAGGCTGTGATCTCCACCTGGGACATGGAGGAAAGATGTGTATGAAGCCAGAGGGTGCTGTGACTTGAGATTGAGAAGTAAAAGATGCAATATTAAGATCATGACTCTGTCAGTTTAGTTCCTGAATCTGAAACATTTTTAATATAATATTCTCAATTTTACCAGGGGGCAGAAACTCCCCTTATATTTCTTTATAAGACCTAGCTCTGGACCAGGATTTAGGAGTCCAGTTGCAGACATCTACAAAATTCCTCTTAAAATACTTCCATGAACATTAATTTTCTCTCAGCATATTAAAAATTTTCCACTATCTGGGCTCCCATTGCTTCTGTTGAAAATTGAACGGTCAGCTTAATAATTGTTCTTTTTTACTTGGTCTGTGTTTTTCCTCTGGATGCTTTTAAAATCTTTTTCATTTTTTGGTTTCTGCATTTACATATAATCTGTTTATATATAGACATCTATTTTTTTTAAATGGAGGAGGAATTTTTAAAAGTAAAACAAAAAATCACAAATCAAAAGTGATTACCATGCTTTATTGGTAAAACTGAATTATATTTCTTATAAAAACATTTTGGGAATGAAACCAGCAAAATGTCAGATAAAAGAATCCTAAAAATTGATAATGTACAACTTGAGTCCAATATATTAGAAGTTTTAGGTAAATATAATTTCCATGGAAATAAGTCACCAAAATTTAATAAAGAAGAAACTAGGAAATTGTTCAATCTTTCTAAAAGACATGAGAAAGGTGGTCACAACATCCATGTAGGGATGGCCTTAGGGCTGGCTATTTGTGTTTCTAGAGTGATTTGCAATCATTTTCAAAGTGTAACATTATGCTAATCTCAGCACTTCAAAAAAATTTCCACCCCAAAACTGGGGCCTTGACTTACTTAATAGGTACATGTACAGATTCCCAACAACATCCATTTTATTCATCTCATTTAGAATTTTCTAATTTCCATATAAGTATTTAAGTACTTTATTAATTCTTAAAAATAATCTGTTATTATCCCTCCAAATGTTGTTTTTCTCCATCCTTTTTAACCTTTCTTTCATGTCCTTACTTATGTGGACTGCATCACAGTAATTTATTCAGATTCATGTTCTAGGTGCTAAATTCTTGTTTTCTCTCTCTCCAATATGGTATTAATCTCTCCAATAACTCTTCATTCTTTTTTTTTTTTGCATGGGCAGGCACTGGGAACCGAACCCGGGTCTCCAGCATGGCAGGTGAGAACTCTGCCTTCTGAGCCACCATGGTCCACCCACTTTTCATTCTAAACACTTATATTTCTCATTTCTAAAAAAACATGTTAAAAAATCTTGTTTTTAAAAAATCTGATCTTTATTGATAATCTGTTATTCCTGCATCATTAAAAATTTTTTTATATGCAATTAATTTATATTTTGTATTTGATTATTTTATGTCAATTTTTGAGGACCCTGAGGCTAATCTGAGGATAATTTCTTCTAGAGAGAATTGGCATCTGCTTCTGTATGTAGCCAGGGGATAGGGGGTGGGGATAGGGGCACCGGTGATACCAA
>PVIY010020926.1:14443-43368 GCA_004026745.1 Myrmecophaga tridactyla
TGTACTCTTCACATGGTTTTCTGTTGTACAATGGCTCCCTTTCCACATATGTTTGTGAATATAAAGAGTTGATAACCATCATTTGATTTTAATAAGGTTTGTCAAATGGCAACTGCTCAATAAATGGTAATTATTAGTTACTACTATTTGTATTTTCTTCTATTGTCTGTTTCTTCCTCTAAAATACAAGGAAATTGTTTTGGTCATTACTTAATTCCTATTGCCCAGAACAATACCTAGTACATAGTAGGTGCATTATATGTCAATTAAATGAATGGATTTGAGGAAAGCCTCAATTATGAAAAAGAAAAGAAATAATCAAGAAAACTCTGATAAAAAAGTATAAGAAAGTTGATAAATCCAAAATATAAAGTGAAACAAAACTATAACTGACATCCTTGGAATGATCAAAGAATAATTTTCAAACCTGAGAAAGGTAAAGGAAAACATAAGAAAGAAAATTCAGACAATACAAAGAGCCTTTTGAAGTGAGCAGTAACAGAACAAACAACATACTAGAAGGATTGGATGGTAAATTGAGGTGAATAGAGAAAAAATGCAAAGAGATTAAGGTACATGACACAAAATTAAAGAATTAGTGCTTAGTCATGGAGATTTATATGCATAATAAAGAATTGGGACGTGAGAACAGAGATATTGGAGAGGAGAAAATTATTAAAGAAATAATACAATGATACAGGAAAATTTCTGGAACAGAATGACAGGAATTTTCAGAATGAGCAATTCCTCTGTGTACCCATCAAAATGAGAGGAAAGAAAAGATAAATCCAGGGACCATCATTGTGAACATAAGAAATAATGAAAATGATGCTAGAGCAAAATAGATTTTAAATTAAAAGGAAAAAGAACTAATAATGGCATCAGAGTTTTCAATAGCAATTCTGGATGATATTGTAGCAAATGCCTATGAAATTCAGAGACAAGAGAACATAAATATTAGGTTTAGGATTCAGATTAGAAGTGAAATATTCTCAAGTGTGTATATACTATGAAGACATTTTCAGACATGCCAAGTGTCAAAACTTTCTATGCTACTTTTTTTTCAGTAAGTTCAAGGAGGTATTAATAGAAAAAAGACATAGGATTCAGAGTACAGGACATTTAACAAAGAGAGAAGCAAAAAAATTCACAGTGTGACAACAGTGCCAATGTAAACCTGCAACTTCTCTCATACAAACTTAATTACCTAATTAATTTTTCAAAAAAGTTGAATGCTACTTACTGAAGGTTACTCAAGCAAGGACAGCCATGCAGTAACACATGCATTGCTTTATGCTCTAAAAATTGACTCTCAGCTAAATTACTGATTCACACATATAGGAAAATTAACGGGTTTTTTTTTTCATAAAAGATTTCTGAATGTACTCAAGCAAAGCTTAAAAGAAATTTAAGGCAAATGGGACTCCACACACACCACACATAGACACAAAAAGTTAATTAGGAACACAATAAAAAGAAAATTCAGGCTGCCAAAATATGGAAAAGGCATGGAAAAATGGTTGCAATTTAAACAAGCTAGAGAAATCAAGAAAAAGTCCTCCATAGAAAAGCAGAGTTTATTCTACAAATATAATTAATATGTAAACATTTCTTAGTGATACCATTAAAAAATCACATTTGCCTACTCAAAATACAAAAGAAAAGGAAACCAACTTAAATTGCAGGAAAAAATCTGTAGAAGGAATCATAATCCAAGTAATGAAAAGAATATTTTGGTCTTGACAGCTGGAATATTTTCCTCAAACAATATTGTTTAACAAAATAGGATTACATGACTTAAACATTTCATTTAATTTACAGTAAATAATAATTAAATATTTGTAAACCACTGCTTATTGATTTTATCAAATTAATCTTTTAAACAGCACAAAAGATTTGTTTATTGTCATAGTTCAGATCTCAAAATATAAAAGCATTGAGGTACAAACATAATATCACATTTTACAGATATTAGACTATAGAGGGAAAAGAACAGTAATATCCTGTTGTAGAGACAAAGTCTAAGTTTGATGGCTCAAAAAATGCTGGAATAAACATAATAAGTACAGTTATGAAGAACTAAAAACAAACAAACAAAAAACAATGAAAAGTATCTCTGGAGAGTGTAAATGCAGGTAAATGCAGGAAAGATATTTACTTGCCTTTTAAAATTCTATTTGGGTGTTTGAATTTTCTATTATTATGACTATATTGCTTTTGTCACAAAATGAAAATATCTGGTGTTGGCAAGGAGAGAGAAACAGGCACATTCACACATAACTTGTCTTTTTAACATTAAATGTTGATACTTTTCTATATTCAATCAATACTGGATCAATTTCTCATCTCTCCATCATCAGATTTTTAAGTAAACTCATTCAATCTCTTGTCTTTAAATATCATCTTTATAGAAACAAAGTCCACATTTTGCCTCCAGCTCTGCCTTCTCCCTTGGAAACTATATGCCACAACATCCTAATACCTTCCCTTTGTGCTTAAAAGGCAGCAAGACTTAACTGTGAAAAATAGCACTTATTAATTTTTGAATGTCTTCTTCACTTCTCTCCCATCTCAGTAGATTGTACCATCACTCATCCAGTTGCTCATATGAAAGTCTTAGGGAAATTTATGAGCTTGTGATTCCTTTCACACCTCACATACAGTCCATCAGCAAATCCCTGTCACATCATTTCAAAATATATCCTTTACATTACAGCTAAAGTAAAACATTTTTTTAAATTTGTATACAGATGAGTTTTATTATTTAAGATTGCATTTAAGGATAGTAAAACCATACAGAGAGTTGCCACACTAGTCACCTTTAAAAAGGTACACAAACAAGGTGACACGGGGAAGGAAACCAAAGTGCCATATAATTTACATTGTTCTCTCAATGTGAAGAAAACCAGACCTTCCTGTCCTTCAGATCTCCAGCAAAAGTGAAGCCATAAAGAAGTGACAAAGGTTTCCAGGTC
This sequence comes from Myrmecophaga tridactyla, assembly GCA_004026745.1. NCBI lineage: Eukaryota > Metazoa > Chordata > Mammalia > Pilosa > Myrmecophagidae > Myrmecophaga > Myrmecophaga tridactyla. Next base: position 17,419 of record PVIY010020926.1, read on the forward strand.
CTACTCATGTCTTTGTCACCAGCAGTGTATAATCAATTTACAGCTCCACATGTGGGAAGGGCTCTGGTTGTTGCACGGGAATCTACCATCAGCAGACTTTGCTCATTTCATGGAACAAGAACACTGGGTCCAGAAGTTCACCACAACACAATGACTGGCGGCCAAGGAAAGCTGACTATCTCCCCCATGCCCTAAATATGGAAAAACTAAGGCACTAGAGATTCATGGAGAGGTTGCTAATGGTCTTGGATAGCTGGATAAATAAAAAATATTCAGTGTAATTCTTTATCTTGAAAATGCTTAGTATAGTTTTCACCAGCTAAAAAAACCTGGTATATCACTTTATGCAAGTGATTATTTTTTGCATGGGCAGACACTGGGAAACGAACCCAAATCTCCAGCATGGAAGGCGAGAACTCTGCCTGCTGAGCCACGGTGGCCAGCCTAGCCTTGAATTATTTTAAGCATGAAAGTCCTTATTGAAATAGTTTGTTGTTGGTCTAATCACAATAAAAAGAAAGCTTATTCTCTGTTTCCAGAAGCCTTCCTTCTCTGCTTTCAGGAATGAAGCATCATATGAACTAACATTAGCATCTTCCTCCTGTTAAAGGACAAGATCAAATGCCTGAATGATCAGCAAAAAAAGAAGGGTCTACCTGAAAACAGGGTATGCTAACCAAACAAAATGAAACACATGACTGGGTCTCAGTTTTAATGAATCCTGTGCCTTTAACTTATTTTTGTATTTTCCTGCTTTCTTCTGGACATTTGCCACTTCTTTGTTTGGGATTATAAAAGCCCAAACCACCCTTCCCACTCCAAACTGGTCTTGAAACGTTTCTCCCCCAGTTCCTTGAGGATGCCTCTTCAATAAACTCAACTTCTCACCAAAATAAAGAAACCTGTTTCTCTGTTTGCTGCCGTATCAGGCAGGTATCAGTCCTGACTATGTAGGACTATGTTTTCTAACACTTTTTGCTAAAGGTGAACTGAGAAATGGAGCAAGAGGTATATCCAGAAGACTGGGGAGTCCTTCACTGATTTCCATCACCAGTTTGTTGAGACTTTCTCAAAATTTACTGTCATGGATCCAAAGGGCTGACCAAGTCTCCCTCTATCCCCGACCACTTAGACTCTTTTGCTCAATATCCAAACTCAACTTTTTAAAAAATTTGATAAGACAGCAAATCTATTACTCAAATCTTAGCAGTGGCTACCTAGTTTTGGGACAAATCTAAAAACAAAGAAAAAATTTAAGACTTCTTTTAGGTATTACTAATGTGTGTAGGTGGGTGCACATGGAAAGTCTGTATTTTTTCCATGATTTTTCTGTAAATGTACAACTTTTCTAATAAAAATTACGTATGAAAAAGCTTTTATGTTTTAACTGCACAAGTAAAACTTTACTAAAATGAACAATTCTTACATTGTCCAATTTTTAAAAGGAGAAAAAAATGGGAAAATGTATATCATTATTTTCAAAGGTAAAGATTTTGAACAAAAGTTATAAAAAGAAAGTCTGGAGGATTCAGAAATCACAGTAACAAGAGAATAAAGAAGTCCAAAAATCTAGAGATTGATCAGCAAATGACATAAAATGAACAAATATAGGGAATCTTGCAGGTGGAAACTGGTGGTAGCTGGGTTACATATTCTACAATATCCTCAAGAATTTCTTGCTTTCCATGTGGTGATAGGTCAATCTGAGATGTTGGTATTTTGAGTTAGCATTGTTCCTATTCTTCCCAATTGGACCCGCTGTGCGCAATTTAGAATCTAGCATACTCTGTACTCTGTAAACTGTCTGTGAAGCTCCTTGAGAAAAAAAGGCATCTGATTAGTTACTATGTGTCTTCTAAGAACTACCAATTTGGGAAAGAGTGGCAGTCTCATTCATTCTTTGCTAGAAAAATATGAACCCCTCACCCTCAAAAACTGATACATGTGTTTAGAACCCTAGAGAATAGTGCTATTGGTTTTCATTTTGAATTACAGCACCAGTAAAAATAGGTCATCTAAAAGACAAGCCATAGCCATATGTAAAACAATATTTTTTTGTGAAACGCTCAATTAAAAAGAATAACACTGGTTATAAAAAGTAAAAAAAAAAATCATTAAAAGGACTACACCCTGAAATAAGATCATCATTTCTATTAAAAAGAAAGTTAAATTTGATAAACATGGTCAATTTTTAATGTAAATTTATACAAGACCTTAAAGAATGCATTTGTTCTTCCATCAATCCTGGTGTTTCCTAAGCCTGCAACTATTCTGACATCTGAGTTTATTATCATCTTCAAAGTTTTTCTCTGTAGTTGGTCTATATTTTACTGTACTAGTTTTTCTTTTTTCTTTCTATCCCTCAAGCAGAACAGTCTAAACTTTTGTTTGCTTTTGCTTATAAAAGATTTCAACATTGATGGCAAAAGATTCCTCAAGGGTCTTTAGATTCTCCTACTATTTTTTCTAGTCATTTACAAAGCAAAAACTTTAAAAAATTTGTTCTGTTACAGGAATCTATCACTATTCATAATGTAGATGATTTGATGGTAGCCTCAAAAATGAAAAAACAATATAGCACTGATAAATTGGCTTTATTACATTTCCTTGCTTTACAGGGATATATGTCTAGCTAAAACAAAATTACAATATTGCCAAACTGAAACACAATATTTAAGAAACATGTTGCCACCTAAAGGTCACAAGATGTTACTATCTAAGAGTCAGACCATTTTGTAGATTAAAAGGACTATTTCTGTTGATAAAATATATTTGAAAATGTTTACTGATTAAGTATCATGCACTTAAAATAAACTGGCCCGCTTAAAGCTTCTATGCTGTAATAATATAAAAAACTTTTTAAACTTACATTTTGCCTAAAATTAAGTCTACTTAAACAGAGATAATAACAGTTACTTGAACTACAATTCTTGGTTCTACACCTAAAATAAATATATACATATAATTAAAATGTGTTTGGTGTCTGTCATAGAACAGGGAAAATTTTCAAAGTAGGTGATTCTTGAGTTTAATAAAAACCAATATATATTATAACAATTTGATAACTGATTGTTAGAGGTTTTATAATTGTTGACTCAGATATCAGTAATCCGTCATTGAAGTTACACAGGGCAAAATGATGACAATTAGAACAGATTAATTGAAATCTAATAAACATTAATTAGCTGAGTCAACAATCTACTAGGTTAAAAGGGCCTATATCTTTGTCTCTAGGCTGATTACAAATTAGAGTAGCCCCTGCAAAATACATAAGAACCTTCGAATTTATGTTTGACAATGCCTATAAATTTGGTTTTGAAACCATACCTGTGGCTTGTTTAACTAAATCTTTCTCATAATCATGTTCAATTCTTACAAGGGCCTCTCTTCCCTCAAAAACCTGAGATTTCAAATACTTTTTAGATAAAGTCTACCATCCTTATTGACTTAGATACCTTGTCTTCCCCCGCCCAACTCAGGTAGATTGATACTTTCCCTGTAAAGCCAATCCCTCAAGAAAACTAGACAGTATTTCCCACAAAAGACTTAAGACTTTACATTTCCAGAATAAGTAATATCTAGTACTAAACTCACCAAAAATATTCTAACAAACTTATTACTAATCTCACAGTCTACCTTCTTGTTCTATTTACAGTAATGGTGAATTCAATACTTTAAAAATCACATTTTACTAAAAGAAAAACATACTCATTGCTAACATTTATACTTAGAGTGCACAAAATAGCCTAATATGAGAAAAAGAAATCCCACAAAACTTTGAGCCAATCCCTTATATAGCTTAACAACAATAAAATAGCTCCAAGATATCATCATTAGATCAAAGTCACAAGGTTTTTTATGTTTAAAAAAAAATTAGGTTTTGGGTCTATGACTATAAGCAAAGGGATAGATAGATGGTAAAAAATTAGATGTAGTTAATACACCCAAAACCAGATATTGACAGATAAAGATCTAATGTCATTATCTTAAATTCAGACATTTCCTTAGCCAAAGAACTGTAAGGTTGTAACTTTATAAATCCCCATTATAAAAACCAGTCCATTTCTGGTATATTGCATTCTGGCAGCTGTAGGTAACCAAAACACTTTCTTTCACATCAGTCATTCTTGTTATCCCTAAGCCATGATATAGGCATCATCTATTTACTCCATAAAATTGCTGAACTTGATTTGTCTTTCCATGTAACCTACAAATCTATGTGATCATTACAAAGATATTGTGCTTAAAGTTTTCAAACAATTCAAAATAAATACATAGTTTTCAGTGATTATGAGCCCACTGAGTTCTAATATCTGGCCTTGGAGCAGAGGACAAATTAACATCATTCTCTGCTTAATGGAATACGGAGGAAGCTTACTCTAGAGCTATATACTGGGCATTCTTCCTTCTAAGAATAACACAATGATGGCTATTAAGATTCTTACTTCAAGTGGTATTTGCCCCACATTATCTGGTCATCATTTAAGGAAAAGTGCTGAACATTGTGAGATTCAAATATGAACTCTCTACCTTTCATTTGAGTTTAAATATTATTCAACAGAGATTGATAGTTCAAGATGTCAAACTTGGTTTATTAAAATTTTTCATTTACAATTTTCCCCTTACTAAACACTTCTATTAAGCTGATGTTTTTGCAGGAATGGGTGGAGCTATCAGCAAATTAGAGGTCCAGAAGATACAAGGCATAAAAAACTAACAAACTTTTATACTTCAACTAACTTCTTTTTAAAATATATTGCCCATGACAATATATAATACAATCACATAGGAATTACTATGTACCAGCGTTTTAGTTTCTTAATACTGCCAGAATGCAATATACCAGAAATGGATTGGCTTTAATAAAGGGAATTCATTAAGTTACAAGTTTACAGTTCTAAGGCCATAAAAATGTCCAAACTAAGGCATCCAGATTAAGATATCTTGATTCAAGAAAGGCTGATGGGTCTAGAACACCTCTGTCAGCCGGGAAGGCATATGGTGACATCCGCTAGCTTTCTCTTCTGGCTTCTCATTTCAAACAGCTTCCCCGGGGATATTTTCTTTCTGCATCCCCAAAGGTCTCTCTCTGTGTGGGATCTGAAACTTCTTCCAAAATAGTTCCCTCTTAAAGGACACCAGTAAGCAACCCCACCTTGAATGGCTGGAGACACATCTCCATGGAAACCACCTAATCAAAAGGTCCACCCACAATTGGGTGGGTCACATCTGCATGGAAACAACTTACTCAAAAAGATCCCACCCAACATATTGAATCAGGATTAAAGAACATGACTTTTCTGGGGTATACAACAGTTCCAAACCAGCACAATCAGATACCCTATATGCTTAAAATATATTAGCTTGGATAGTTCTCATAAAATGTATGAGCTAGTTATTAATAGTCCTCAAATTTTACAAATGAGCAACCTGAAGTGCCCAAGGCCGCTGTGATGTTTGGGTTCTGGTGTCAACTTGGCCAAGTGATGACGCTCAGTTGTCTGATCAGGCAAGCACTGGCATGACCATTGCTGCAGGATATTTTGTGGCTGGTTGATAAACAAGAAGGCTGGTGTATTAAATTATTAGTCATTTGATTGCATCTGTGGCTTATTACATATACTATCAACTAAGGCATACCTCCCATAATGATCAGTTGAAGGCTTTTAAGGAGGAAGAGAGACTATTTCACTGCTTCTTCAGCCAGTGAGCTTCTCCTGTGCAGTTCATGCAAACCCTTCATCAGCGCCACCAGCTTCACAGCCTGCCCTATGGTTTTAAAATCTTCTATTTTGACGGTTGAATGAGATACCTTCATACATTTCATATTTACATATCTTTTCTGTTGGTTTTGTTTCTCTAGAGAACCTTGACTAACACATGGGGGAAGGGCAAAGAGTATGATTTTGAAAATCAGTAAGCAAAGGGTAAAATTACATACATCCCAGTACATATAAGATTACACATACATAAAAGAAGAAACAAATGTCACTAGGAAATTCAGAATAAATAGGAAAAGAACAATATTAATACTGGAAACCATTGGCAAAATTTGCAAAACAATGAACCCCCCCCATTAATGAAAATAAGGAAGTAAACAGCTTTACATGCAATACCAACTGATGACAAAGTCAACTTATACATTTCTAAATGGCAATTTTACAATTCCAGATTAAACCTTACATACTGACACCCTTTGATGCAAAAATGCCACTACAGGAAAATACATGAAGGAAATTATCATGGATAAGTAGAAAGAGTCTCTTTTTTTTTTTAACACAAAGTGAACTGAAAAAATATTTATAATAGGAGGAAATTAAAACAACCTAAAGAAATCAGTAAATTTCAACGAAGAAATCTATATATAAGAAATCAGTAAATTACTTTTGTAGAGCAAATATTGTGTTGCCTTTAAAAGCAGCTTTAAACCAGAATAATTGATTATGAATGAAAACTATCCTTAATATAGAGTTGGAAAGGAGAATGAAGGAATTTGTAACTAGCCTCCTGATTCTATCAATATATTTATGATGGTCTAAAATTATATGGAAAAAAGAATTGATGTTCCTTCGCCCCGGGCCTGCGAGGAGTGGGAAAGGGTTCCAGAGTGGAGCCCGCTGGAACTAACCCCGCCGCTGTCCGGTGTGGCAGGAGAGGGGATCCCAGGCTCGCTCTTGTTGCTGGGCTAGAAACACCAGAATGGTCACACCCCTCCCACTCCTCAGCAAGCAGGTGTCGCCATCCATGCCCACAGTTGTCCCCAGGATAGTGTGCCTTGGGGAAACCTTGAAGCTAGCACGCATCTCTCAGAGCAGGGCTCCTCAAAATTTGCTGCGAGGGCACCTGCAGCCGAGGTACCTGGTGACTTTTTGCGGATTCTCACCCTGCCTTCCTGAGGATGGCGGGGTGGGGGTGGGAGCAATGTGTAACCTGCTCCCCACATGCTGCTAGTAGTACCCGCTCGCGGTTTCGAGACTGAGAGGAGAGAGAAATTTCGCAGACTCAAGTGTGCAAGTGTCTTACACCCGACTGTGGTCCAGTGAGCCCCCCGCATCTGGGCCCTGGTTAGAAACGCAGCATTTCAGGCCCCGCCCCTGAGCCCGCTGCTGAGTCCATTTTAAATTGTTTTAAAAAAAAATTGTACTATACAAAGACAATTCTGCATTATGAATAAGTTGTATTCTACAGACAAAAGGATAATTTAAGAAAATTCATAAGAAATCACATACCTTTTCGATAAGCATAAGGTAAATTTTATTTGGCACTCAAACATGTATTTCTCCATTTAAACTCAGTCCAGAATTTTGCATTTACCTGCAGGACACTGTAAAGAACGAAGATTCTGGAGCTCTGGGTTGATATTCCTATTGAAACTCCTCCTATCACAGCCATCAGCTTGTCTGTCTTCTCAGCCCTAGAGTTATAATTAGGAATTGGAGAACTCTCTCCTGGTAGCATGGACATAGAACTCTCTATGGTTTCCATCTCGAGAAAGTCTTTGTTGAAGAGAGAGAATCCTAGAGATATAGTGAACCACAAGTTAGGATCCTTGTTGATTTGTTTGACAGCAAAAACCATGGCCAGGAGATGCTGGTAATGCTTAGTAAGGTCCCTAGTATGCAAACAAGAGAAGACTTTTATTTTTGGATTTTGATTTCTTAAAAGCATAAGGCAAAAGAAAGCACAAATCATCCATGAAAAAGAAGAAAATTAAGACAATACCTATGTTGAATAATGTTGAGAAGTTTTGTCTAGAAAATCATATTGTGCCAGTTTTGGTTTTTCAATGTGCAACTTAAGGGTGCTAAAGAAAGTTCAGAGTATCAAGAAACTTGGAAATGTCACCTTAAAAATCAGAATATCAATATTTCTTCCCCAGATAACAGGATATATTGAAGGAAAATATTCTGAAAAAAAGATTTTGTCATACTCAAACAGATACAAAAGAAAAAGCTCTTAATACAATGTTTTCAGTCCTTTTACAAAGAAAAAAAATCATCAATTTTTTTTTAAATGCCATTTTCACATTTCCTTTTTGCCTGCAAAGGCTTTAGTTGAAATCACACTTAGGCATGAGCATGACTCTGTATACCCAATTTATTTTTGAACCCAAAGCTGCTTATGATGTCACCAGCTGCCACTCTTAGAGAAAAGAGCCCACCGATAATGACGTCCCCATCTTGATAATAGCCAGGAAAAGCATATGCATTTACTGGGTCCATAGGATTGTGTTCTTGGGAAACAGAGAAGAGAACAAACAGCAGAGGAAAAACAACAGGTAATTACATATTAACATTAAGGTAACTGATAAAATTCCAGAAATGCCTTCTATTGGGTTGGTGTAAAGGACGCAATTCTCACAGCATTTGTTCAGACAGCTCAGAACAAGTGTCTACACAGTTAATGTAGGGCAAGTTAATAAAGCATTTTCATAGTCATGCTGCAAAAGCACTAGCGCATAAACTTTCCTTTGCTTACAGACAGGTGTTTCTCTGCACCTGCTCAACCTTCAAGTCACTGCCCCATCACACAGTCGATGTGGATCTCCAAGGGGTGACTAGCATCCAGCTCCACACCTGGCATCCTGATTCTATTGAGAAAATCACTTAATTGATAACAAAACTTGGAATTTTACTAAAACTCTTAGGGATTTTGTGTTCTCTGTAGGTTAAGGATTATTAGAAATTCCAAGGCATGTTCTTATTTGAAATCCATAGACTACTGTCCTGCAATTGTTCTTCTATGTGTCAGCACTGGACAGCGCTTTTATTATTACAAATGTTTACTGAAGTAGGAAGTCACAGAGATTAGGAAAAGGGTAATGAAATGTATAGTTGAATAAAGATGCTCCTCTTTGCCTTAATCACTTAAGGCTTATAATACCTCAGAGAAAAGAAGAGTAATTCAGATTATATTGCTGCAAAATGAAGCCAAATCATTTTCATTTGGCATGATTTTTTCTGATAATTTCACAAAACCACTTATTTCATTTTTCATGTGTAATGGTGACCTTTACTTCTTATAAGGCTTAAAGTTAAAATGCATCAAAGCAAGCTAAAATATTTGTTACTAAGCACAGAGGGATTTCCCCCTTTCTGAGCTTTACTGACCCCCTTTCTAGTCTTCAACCCCCAACTAAAGAGTATCTTCTGAGATTCTCTGACTCTATGATAATTTTTCCTACTGTATCTCAGACTGACTTGAGAATAGACCAGGCAATAGCAAAGTAAAAGAATCAGTAAAATCAACACCACTTTGATATTGTTTTAAATTCCAGGATTCTTCTTCTATTTGCCTTTTAATATTTACTATTGAGAAAACTCAAATAGGTACTCCATGCATTCTTCTCAGGTTACATAGCTGCCTTCAGTGGGAAGGATGGTGGGAAGTGTGACTACTCCATCTTACTATTGGGATTGTAATGTTTTGTTTACACTACTTGGTTTCGGTTTTTCAAAATGCATCTTATTCAGCATTTTAATGTCTAAGGCAGGTGAGGAAATATCCCGAATCTAACCAGTCTGACATTTTAGTCAGAAGTCTGTTTGCTTACTGTTTTACTCTCCACCATGTATCTGATCTTAACACCAATTCCAACAAGAGGGGAGCATCTCTGGTTGATCATCATTTCTCTTAGCACCCACCAAAGATGCAGCTCATGGTCAAAAGTCAATGTAAATGAAGAATAGAATTTCTCCTTGGCTAAGCATATAATGCTTCTATGGTTAAAAGTGTTGGTTTCTTGCATGACAGTGTACAATGACTATTGTAACAGAAGAGATAGTTGTGCAGAGTGGTTTTCTTACTGCCAGAAAATACAGCAATGTTTCCACAAAGAAATGGCATCCTGGGTATGTGGTTGTTAGAGACTAATTGGTTAGGCAGGCAAAAGAGCAAAGACAGATGTTCTTATAATGCTGTGTTATGCAAATTATTTTCATGACCCACCTCCACCACCCCTCTTTTCTTCAAGACCTATAATTAGATTAAAGTCTCAATAGACCCTGAAAGGTGAGGTACAAAGTGTGACCTATGAGGAGGTATACTGTACTCCAAAAGAATTGCATATTCTTCCAATTTATATAGAAAGAAATCAGGAGAATATGTGTGGGAAAAGATATTGAGGGTGTGGGATAATGGTGGAAGTAATGTAAAGCCGGGTCAGCTTGAATTTATTGATATGCGCCCACTAAACAGAGATTTTTGGTTCAATAAAGTAGCTCAAGGGGCTAGAAAGGGTGATAACAGTTTGTTTGGGTGATTGTCTGAAACATGGATCAAAAGGTGTCTGATATTACCTGAAGTTGAGATGCCAGCACTGCCCTGGTATATTGTAGATGAGGGGATCCAAAGGTTTAGAGAGATTGGAATGCTAGAGTGGATTTATCATGGAAGACCTGATCATACACACCCAGGTGACACACCTTTTACCAGGACTATGAGAAATAAATTTGTGAGACTAGCTCCATTGTCCCTGATGAGCTCCGAAATCACCCTCTTTTCTGATATCCGAAATCAGATATCACTGTGGGAACTGCTGTCACTGAGCTGGAATCCTTAAACACAGTGGTGATGATCAGAGCCCAAGTTGGCAGAAGCCATGTGGCAGCATTTAATCACCAAAGACAGGATGGACATGGCTACCATACCGGACAGCAGACTCAAAACATCAATCAATATAATCTGACTCACAGAGACATATGGCATTGGCTAGTAGAACTATTAGAATTTAATAGATGGGCAGTCTACTAAATTCTTTTTTCATCTGTATAATCAGAAGAGTTCTGGGTCAACAAAAGTCTAACTTGAATTACAAAAATAGAGTCACAGCCCCTTAATCAATTCCAAGACTTGTGACACTTCACTTCCCAGAGCACCATGAAGAGGGGAAGGCTAGTTACCATTGGAGAAAGACCTTGTCACACTGCCAAGTATTTATAGTGTTAATCTTCCTTGCAGCCTTCCCCAAGGAGATCTAAGGCCTTTAACCAGGGCAACTGCGCTTTGGGGAAAAGGAAATGAGCAACTATTTGGGGGATTAATAGACATTGACTCAGAAGTGACTAAGCCCATGAAACCCAAAACGTCACTCTGATCCATAGTAGGGACTTACAGAGGCCAGGTGATTGATAAAGTTTTAGCTCAGGTCTACCTCACAATGGGCCCACTGGGTTTCTGGACCCATTTTGTAGTTGTTCCTCCATTGTGGAATGCATAAGTAGAATAGTCATACTCAGCAACTGTCCGAATCCCCACATTGGTTCCTTGACTCATAAGATGAGGGCTATTATGGTAAGAAAGGCCAAGTAATCCACCAGAACTGCCCTTATCTAGCCAAATAGTAAATCAGAAGCAGTACCATATATTGGAGGGGTTGTAGGGATCAGTGCCACTTTGAAGGATTTGAAGGATGCAGAAATCATGATTCTTACCACATATGCATTCAAATTTTCCACTTGGCTTGTGCAGAAAACAGGTAGGTTTTGAAAGATGATAGTGAATTATTTTAAATGTGACCAGATGGTGCCTCAAATTGCAGCTGCTATTCCAGATATGGTAACATTGCTTAAGCAAATCAACATACTCCCTGGTTCCTGGTATGCAGTTATTAATCTAGCAAATGCTTTTTTTCTATAGCTGTTAGTAAGAACAACCAGAAATAGTTTGCTTTCAGCTGGCAAGGCTAGCAGTATACCTTGACTGTTCTATTTCAGGGGTTAATCAATTCTGCAGCCCTATGTCATAATCTTGTCTACAGGGACCTTGATCATTTCTCCTCCCAGGAGACATCACACTGGTCCATTATATTGATAATATCACATTGATTGGACAGAGTAAACAAGAAGTAACAACTACTTTAGACTTATTGGTAAGGTATTTGCGTGTCAGAGGATGGGACAGAAATCTAAGAAAAATGTGGGGGCTTTCCACCTCAGTAAAATTTCTAGGTGTTCAGTGGTATGAAACATATTGAGATATCCTTTCTAAAGTGAAGGATAAGCAGCTGCATCTGGCACCTCTTATGACCAAAAGAAAGGCACAATGCTTAGTTGGCCTGTTCGGATTTTGGAGAAAATATATTCCTCATTTGAGTGTGCTATGCTTGACCATTAAGTGACCTGAAGAGTTGCTAGCTTTGAGTGGGGAACAGAACAAGAGTGGACTTTGTGACAGGTTCAGGATGCTGTGCAAGCTGCTCTGCATCTTAGGTCATATGATCCAGCATATCCCTGAACTTACAGAATGTCTTATCCACCATCATGGCATTCCACCCAGCATTTCTTCTATTCTAGGAACCCACTTCACAGCAAATGAAGTGCAGGAATGCGTACATGCTCATGGAATTCTCTAGTCATCAAGAGGCAGCTGTGTTGACAGAACGGTGGAATGGCCTTTTGAAGACTCAGTTAAGGGATCAATGGTTGAAAGCACCTTACATGTGTGAGACAATCTTCACCAGGAGACTGTGTATGTTCTGAATCAGAGACCACTAAATACAGGTTTCATGGGTCCAGGGATCAAGGTGTGGGAATGGGAGTGGCACCACTCACTATCACACCTAGTGGTCCACTAGAAAAAATTTTGCTTTCTTTCCTGAAACCTGAAGTTCTCCTGTTCTACAGGTCTTATTTCCAAAAGGGGGAGTGCTCCCTAAGGAGAAACAAGTGATTCCAGTGAACTGGAAATTAAGACTGTTTCACTGGCCATTTCGGCTTCTCATGCCTCTGAATCAACAGGCAAGGGAGGGGATTACTGTACTGACTGGGGCAACTGAACCTGACTATCAAGGGGAAATAAGACTGCATTTACACAATAGAGGTAAAGAGTTTTCCTGGAATATGGGAGATGCCCTAGATTGTCTCTTAGTACTACCATGCCCTGTAATTAAAGTCAATGGAAAACTGCAAAAACCCAATCCAGGAAGGACTATTGTGCCTGTTTGAAAGGGTTGTGTACCCTAGAAAAGCCATGTTTTAATCATGATCCATCTTTTGGAGGCAGCCATTTCTTTTAATCTCTAATAGCACTGTAGGTTGGCAACATTGATTAGATCATCTCCACCAAAATGTGACACAACCAATTTTGGGTATGAACCTTTTCCATTTTTTTTGTGTGTGCTGTATGGTGGGGTCACATTTCATTCTTTTTCCATGTGTATATTCTGGTTATTGTAGCACCATTTGTTGAATTTTTTGTTTGTTTGTTTTTGTTGGTTTCTTTGTTTGTTTGGGAAGTGCACAGGCTGGGAATCAAACCTGGGTTTTCCACATGGCAGGCAAGAATTCTACCAGTGGACTACCCTTGCGCTCCCTGTGGGTATTAACCTTTAATTAGAAGGATATGTGACTCCACCCATTCCATGTGGGTCTTGATTAGTTTACTGGAATCCTTTAAAAGAGGAAACATTTTGGAGAGAGCCACAAGAACCATGAAAGTTCTCACAGTCAGAGACCTTTGGAGATGAAGAAGGAAAACATCCCTGGGGGAGTTTCATGAAACAAGAATCTTGGAGAGAAAGCTAGCAAAAGTTGTGATGTTCACCATGTGCCTTTCCAGTTCAGAGAGAAACCCTGAACATCATCAGCCTTCTTAACCAAAGTGTCTTTCCCTGGATGCCTTAGATTGGGTATTTCTATAGCCTTGCTTTAATTTGGACATTTCACAGCTTTAATGTTATTAAATATTTATTAATATTTAATAATAACAACTTATTTTTAATAAGTTGCAGTAAACTTGCAACTTACTAAATTCCCCTTTTTAAAAGCTGTTCCATTTCAGGTGCATTGCATTCTGGCAACTAGCAAATTAGAATGGCTACCAATGACCCAGAAATTTCAGGAATGAAGGTTTCAGTTGCCCCAACAGGCAGCAAACCTTGGCCAACTAAGACACTTGCTGAGGGTAAAGGGAACATGGAATGGGTTGAAGAATGTAGTGATAAATATGAACTATGACCACATGACCAGTTACAGAAATGACTACTGCAATTGTATGATTATTTCTTCCTTGTTTTGTTATAAGTATGTTTGTATTTGTACATAAAGAAAATATCTTCATTTTCTTCTCTTATCTTATCCTCTTATCATATAACAGACGTTGTATTGATCATGTCATAGAATTCAATTTATTGAATATCAAGTTTGAGAATGAATGTTACCCAAGGAATTGCACCCTATTCTGGAGAAATTTTGTACACAGACAGTTGAGTGTTAGGTGAAAAATAATCTTTTATTGTGTTCTGTTTAGAGGTTAAGTATGGTTTAAGGTGATGTGTTTAGCTGCCAAGTTGAGAAGCACTGGACTGTGATAGTTAGGTTCATATGTCAGCTTGGCTAGGTGATGGTGCCCAGTTGTCTGGTCAAGCAAGCACTTGCCTAGCCATTACTGAGAGGACATTTCTAGGTTTTCAGTCATCAGTCAGTTGATTGCATCTATGGCTAACTCACCTACAATTAGCTAAGGGGAGTGACTTCTGCTAGAAATGTTTATCTCAAACTGTTGAAGAATTTTAAGGGAGAAATGATGACTTTAGCAGTCAGAAAACTTTCATCTCTATATCACCTATCCAGCCTCTCCTGAGGAATTTGTCAAAGACCTTTATTGTTTTTTTTTCTTTTTTTTTTTTTTTGCATGGGCAGGCACAGGAAATTGAACCCAGGTCTTCCGCATGGCAGGTGAGAATTCTGCCTGCTGTGCCACTCTGGCCTGCCCAAGACCTTTATTGTTATTGCCAACCTGTGGCCTGACCTATGGAATTTGGACTTGTATATCTCCAAAGTTGCATGAGACAATTTATAAAATCTCAAATTTACAAATATCTCCTGTTGGCTCTGTTTTCCTAGAAAACCTTGACTAATGCATGTACAAATTAGAATTCACAACAAAGATCTTAGTTAATGGATTTTTAATTCTATGTTCTGGCAATATGTTGAAAGTAAGATTTAGCTTATTATTGCAGATTTAGCTTATTATTGCTATTGTTATGAAGTTTCTATGTTGAATTATTCATATTTTTATATCAAAATATTTCAAAGGGAAATAGCTTGCCATAAGCATCAAAAAACTACTCTTTAACCCAGCAGAATGATTAGATTTGATAGTGTCATGAAATGATAGTCTGTTCTAAACACATACATTTCTGCAATAATAAGTTTATTATAGACAGATGGGGCAATATATTGTCAAAAGGAAGGGTTAGAATTTCAACTGTGGTTACTTAGAGCAAATCTACTCTAAGGAGGACATGATTTTTGCCTGCCATACATAAGCATGTTCAACATTTTTAATCCAGTTTTAAATGAAAGATCACTTTTGCAGTTTATGGGGAAGAATATATATAGTCAGCATCACAGTCATAGTTAAGTCTGTGTTTTCAATTTTTATCTGAATGATGTAGAGACTGGTGCTCTACATGTCATTTTATTCATATTGACAACTTCTCCTACAGAATAAAATGAAGGTTATTTCAAAGATTATTCAAAGAATACATTAGGTAATCAAATGCTAGTGACCCCTCTACTGTAGAAAATTGTCCTGGAAAAATTTAGGCAATTTGAGAATTGAGAAATTTTGAAAACAGAAATTTGTCTAGGTAACTGAAAATGTCACTGTAATTTGGAAATACACTACAGTTTGGTTAATTGAATAATTTATATTTTTACAATTGAATAACTGATTAAGGGATTAAGACACAGCTTTTCAACCTCATCATCTATCATTTTGTGCATTGTAGTGAAGTCAAACAAGTGTTCTCAGATAAGTCAATACCTCAACCAAGGGCAGGCACCATGAAGGTTCCTGACTCAGTCTTAGGAAAGAATTCAGGGACTGGTCAGTGTATACAACCAAATAGTTTAATAAGCTTGATTTTTGAGAACCCTGGGAGCTCTCAGAAGGACACCAGAGAGCCCCAGGAATTCTAGGCTGGATGCCATAGAGCTCCTGGAATTCTCTGCTGGATACTGGAGAGTCATGGGAATTCTCAGAGAAGTCTGGACTCAAACAGGGGCTGATGTCATGAAGGTTCTTGACTTAGCTGCAGGAAAGAACTCAAGGACTAGTCAATATGTACAGCCAAAGAATCCAAAGTCTAGCCAGTGTGTAATGCTCAAAATTTTAATGTATAGCAAAGGTACACACTTAAAGATGAGTGTGGGCATTCTCCAAATGAGGAAAATCATTCTGAGGCTGGGATCCTTGCATTATAAGGACTTGGAGGGTATTTACCTCTCTGCCTATGCTAATAAGGGATGGATGAGCTGCACTTTTCATTAGTTATCCATGCTCCACTGCATGCTGAAAGACAGGGACTTACATAGTTTTTGGTAGAATTAAACACAACAGCTTGATTTTTATACCAGAATATTGCTAGTGTTCCTTTCAGGTGATCATGGAGTTTGACATGAACGTTGGACACAAAATCTGAATTGGACAGGGGATTTGCATCTGTTCTCTGGCTGATCCTGCAGAAATGAGTAGTTCCCCTGGGAGTGACATTTGGTGTGTAATTTTTCTGGGGAACTTGGAGATGGTGAGCATGTGCCCCTTGTCATATGATAGAGATAGTAACATAAGTGGGGATGCTCAGTGATTTAAAAGGTGTAGTTACAGTTTAAATCAGTTTAAATAGGTGGGCCGAGGCCCAGAGTTTCATTAAAGATGTTCTGGGCAACGCCTCAGACTACCCATAATGAGGGACATACATTTAGCAGAATAAAGAGATTAACTGCATGCTGGACCATGCTAAGTTAAGGATGAGTCTGCATGTGAGCGAAAGGAAGATAGAGGCTGTATGTAAAGCTTAAGGCTTGTAAGAGATCTTTGCTTAGCAGAAGGGCTCGGTTCCAAGAGGTTCCCTAGGACCTCATGACTTATGAGAATATTCCTAAGTATGCAACTTAAGGGTGGTGTGAACCAGCGGATCTTTGGGTTATCATCAACTTTCACTATGGTGCAGGTAGGTGATGGCCAAGGACAGAGAAAGTGGCTCCCATATCAATTAATAAATTAATAGTACCTGCTATGTCAAGGGCAACCCGATGCTCCTCTGTGATTATGGCTAACTGTGAAGTGGGAGCCTGTTGGGACTTCAGACCCCTTCAGTCCTCACTCGGGGACAGCACTGGTGTGGGATTTCCACCTTCTCCCTTCAGAGCTGGGACAGAATTTTTTTCAGTGGCCTTACTTTTTGCATCAAAAACAAAGTCCTGGTGGCCTGTCCAGGCCAGGGCACTTTTTGCTCCAATGCTTCATCTTCCCACATTTGAAACAACTGCCTTTCCATCTGTTTGGCCTTTGGGGTTACCCTGAGGGTGCAGGGCACTACTTACAGTGACTGCTATTAAATGAGCCTTTTTTGTTCTATTGCTAACGTGGCTGGACCTTCTCCTATTCTTCAGCTGTGTCTGTATTATTACAAACACTAAAGGTAGTGTCTAGTATTTCATTAAAGGGGATTGCAGTCCTATAGCCATTTTCTGCAATTAACTCTGAATATCTGGGCATGATAGGCTAGTAGTCTTCAATACAATTTAACTTTGTATCTATGTCGATATATTTCTTCCTGGCTTCTACTGTGTTCCTGGAATAAGGAAGGGTTCTAATTTTGTGCCTAGGTTACCCCTCTCATTTTGTTATAATTATTGGTTTAATGATGCATTTTAAATTTACTGTTACAAGACAGACAATCATATGTTTTCGATGTCTTAAGTCTACCAAGTTCCTGCTGAGGTTGTCATTAGGGACTGCAATAGTTCCTACTGGATATTGGCTTATCTGTGCTGCTGGGTTATCTGCATGGGCTTGGGTTTCTATTATTTTTATTTTTTAATTTTTTATTGTATATTAAACATATATACAAAGCAAAGAAAGAAAAAAACAATAATTTTCAGAGCACTCTTCAACAAGTAGTTACAGGACAGATTCCAGAGTTTATTGTAAACTACCATACCATTCTCTCTCCTTCTAGCTGCTCCATAATATAGAAGGCTAGAAGGAATAATTATTTTTTATCACAGTTGACTTTTTTCTTCTTTTTTGTGATAAATAACATAAATGCAAAAAAAAAGCAGTAAATTTCAAAGCACAGCACAATATTGTAGAACAGATTTCAGAGTTTGGTATGGGTTACATTTCCACAATTTTAGGTTTTTACTTTTAGCTGCTCTAAAATACTGGAGACTAAAAGAGATATCAATTTAATGATTAAGCAATCATATTCATTATTAAACCCTACCTTCCTTTCATAACACCTCCATCAGCCCTGATCTTTCTATCCCACTCTTTAACTGTATCTGGCTATGGCCATTCTAATTTTTTTTTCATGTTGGAAGGGGCTGTCAATAATAGGGGGTAGGGAAATGGAACTAGTTGATGTTCTGGAGGGGCTGCTCCCTCTAGGTTTCAGGGCTTATCTGCTGCAGGGATCCATCTGGAAGTTGTAGGTTTCTGGAAAGCTACCTTAGTATATGAAACCTTTGTAGAATCTTCTGTATTGTCCTAGGTATTCTTTAGGATTGATTGGAATGGTTTTGGTTGGGGTTTGGCAAGTTATGATAGGTAGCAATGTCTAACTGAAGTCTGCAAAAGGGTGACCTCCAGAGTATCCTCTCAACTCTATTTGAACTCTCTCTTGGACTTCTATTCTTATGTGGAGTTTTTTCTCCTGCATGTAGCAGGTGGATATGATAATGTGAATGTCTTCCCAGTTTAGGTTCAAAGAGTGAAAGGGACTGGAATTCTTTGGCTAACCTGCTTGGGTCTTTTGAAAAATGCCTTAGCTTCTGTTTACACTGGGATAAATCTGTCAGAGAGTAGTTTATATTGGGGTTGTATTAATACAGGCTTTACTACAGAAGACTAATGTTTTTTTCCATTTAGGCCATCTAGGTGGAAAGTGTCTTAGTGTTTCAAGAGGCTTCTAGGAAGAGAGGTGGTAGTGATAGAAGGAGAATAGTCATGTTTCACTGTTCTGCTGGTTGTGTCTCTGCTTATGAGAGGGAGAAAAAGAGATTATAGAAAAGGAGGGGATACTAAGGAGAAGTGGAAGTCTTCACAGAAGGCTAAGTAATAACAAACATAATAGAAATTAATTAGATCATAATACTATATTTTATACAATAGCTCTAACTATTGGACTTGGTCATCACTAAGAATGAAATAAATTATTCATTTAGTTATTTAATTTTCATGTAGGTCATAATTCTTTTAAGATAAAACCAATTTAAGATTCTTCACATCTCATGGGGATGCATCACGGCAGAGTATCAATGTTGCTCCCTTGAAATTTCATATGGCAGGAAAACCCAAAATCTTATAGAACAATATTCATGATAAATCATTGTTGATCCAGGAAGAGTAAATTAAAGAGCATGAATAAGAAAGGATTAAAGAAAAGTGAAGTATCCAAAAATGTCTTGCTTCTCTACTCCTCCTCAATTAAAATCCAGTGCTTATTTTGTATGAGAAAATGACAGTATGGTGATTACAGGAACAATTTACCAGTTGCAATGCTGCATAATTATTGTTCCAATACTATTACATCATTATTTTGCACGTACCTCCAAAGGTTTATATTTGATGTTATTTAAAAATTTTTTTTTATTTTTCTTTTATTTTTGCATGGACAGGCACTGGGAATCAACCTGGGTCTCCAGCATGGCAAGTGAGAACTCTGCCTGCAGAGCCACCGTGGTCTGCCCTAAGGTTTATAATATTATATTGCAATTAAAAATACCTTCAGGCAAAACTACAAATTATTTTTACAGAAGGTTATTCTATGATGACTAATAAAGCCAAATATTGATTTTAAAATTTGGCCATGAGTCACTGAGCCAAAAGGTTTGCACTTGTAAATATGTATAAGGGCAGTTATTGCCACATTTGTAAGAGGGGAAAAAAATGAAAGATGATTGGGTGGTGCGACGATGGCTCAGTGATAGAATTCTTGCCTGCCATGCCAGAGACCAGGTTTGATTCCTGGTGCCTGCCCATGCAAAACAAAAGCAAAACAAAAAAAAAACCTAAAGATGATTGAAATGTTCTTTAGAAGTACTCACTTTATAAGTTATGAAAAAATCTAAACAATAGTATTAAAAATATGTTGATGATACAATGATAATTTTCAAAACATTAAAGTATGCATAGTGTTCTAATTTACTAGCTGCTAAAATGCAATATACCAGAAATGGAATGACATTGTCATGAAGATTTAGAACAATTAAATCCATGTACATTAAATACTAAAAGTTCAATCTATAGCCATAAAAATCTCATAAATAAGATGGGTAGTAGATAATGAACATAGATGTCTTTGTGTCTCGTGTCTAAAAAAATTATTTTTTAAAATAAAATAATTACTAAAGGGTCTAAATTAAACAATTTTGATATTGCTTATGTGATTGACAAAAACTCAAAAAAAAAAATTGGAGGGCTTAAAAAACTTCTTCATTAAACATCTGAACTAACAGTTTCCAGAATTAAGCTATTGCTATACTTTGTGGTTAGACTGGGTAAAATGTCCTAAGAAAACTACAAGGTAATATGTGAATAATTTAAAAACATAAGTTATATGTCATAACAGTTTACAAAATTAATATATGGCAAGCAATTTGAGCATTCCTAATCAAAAATCTAATTTAATCTTTCATAACTAGTAAGATATACCTAAAGGTAATCCCCCTAAACAAATTTTAAACTCATTCTATTACAATCTTTTAGATTTTATGACGCACTTGCAATTTATTTAAACAACTATAACCTGTAAACTGAATTCAGTGCAGATATTCTGAAGAGAGAAGAAATTAGGAAGTTATAAAAAATATTGGATGCGGGTAGGCATACATATCCTTAGGAATTATCAAGCCATTTCTCTGTGTGCCATTTCCCCAGAACAAGTTTCAGAATTGCATACCTGTCTTATTGCAATCTCCCCATCTGGACAGGGAACACAATCAAAACAGCAAAATGGTTTTCTTTCTTGAGATGTTTTCCTGAATCCACATGGACCCGATTTACTGCAAACAGCAGAGGGAGACTGTAAGGGAAGAGAAGAGGTAAAGCAGGTATGAAAGCAAAAGTCAGGAGTGACATATAGGTGGGGGATGTTATTATGTTATAAAGGGTTAGGACTGTTTAAAGTATTTAAGAGCTAGTAGATTTCCTGCACAAAAGAAAGGCTTAACCAAGAACTCCTGACCCTTTAGAAGAGGTTTAATTGTAAGTGTTCTCAATGGCCATTGTAGTCGTCTTCACCTAGGCCTCAGAAAGGTGTATACTTCCCCTCAAATTAATGAGTAGAAGTTAAAATAAATGTGTGTATAACAGGTAAATTCAAATAGTAAAACACTCAAATTATCATGCCCCATTGTTAAGACTGTCTTTATCACAAAGCACTCATTTCCTTTCTTTCATATCAGTCATTGTGTTATGGGATGCTATAATGAACACATAACCTATATGTCCTGTATAAAACTGCTCAAGTAGATTTGTCTTGCCATGCAAAGTACAGATCTATGTGATCATTACAAGGACATTGTGCTCAAAGTTTTCAAGTAATTCAAAATAAATACATAGTATTCACAGTGATTCTGAACCCAGAAAGTTCCAATATCTGCTCTTAGAGCAAAGGACAAATAAACATGGGGTTCTACCTAATAGAATTCAGAGGAAGCTTACTCTAAGGCTACAGGCTGGGGATTCTTCTTTCTGAGAATAACATGACAGCAGTGCCTGTTAAGATTCTTACCTCATTGTAGTATTTACCACACATTATCTGTTCATCATTTAAGGAAAAGTGCTGAACACTGTGAGATTCAAAGATGAACTCTCCAACTTTTACTTGAGCTTTAATATCGTTCAGTAAAGACTGATAGTTCAAGATGTCAAACTTGGTTGATGCAATTCTCTCATGCACAATTTCCTCCTTACCAGTACTTCTATCAAACTGATGTTTTTACAGGAATGGGTGAAGTTATAGGTAAAATAGAATTCCAATATATGCAAGGCATAGAAAATAGAGTGAACCTTATACTTCAATTGTAGCAGGCAGACCTTGCCCTCTTTCTGGTTTAGCTGTGCTCTCTGTGGAAAATCCCCAAACCCCCTCTCCTAGCAGGCAAGTGAGATAAGGCACATTTCCCGGGATAAAAACCCCCTCCCCTAGCCTTCATGAACTGGTAAAGATCCACATAGGCAAGAGAAGACATTCCTGGGGTGGGGGCCCCTCAACAGTTCAGCTCTGGGCCATTCTCAACTTAAATCAGCCAATTGTTTACCTTGTCTTTAACATGTCAAAGAGTCTATAAAAGCTAAGGTTGCCTTTTGTTTGGGGATCAGACTTTCAGAGGTTACTCACTGAGCCCTATGGCCATAGCAAATAAAACCTGCTTCCTGAAACTACGGATCCTTAGGCTCAGCCTGTTCTAACTTCGCGGAATGTTCCTGGAGGCCTGTGGCCTCGTTCCTGGTTTTCACACTACATTTCTGGGGGCTTGTCTGGGACATGAGGCAGGTGTACTGTCACCTCCCTCACCCACGGCAGTGGCGGCACACTGACTGTAGACCTGACGGAATCCAGTGCCGGCAGTGGGGCATTTCCCCATCTCTCGGATTCCTGAACTCCCTGGATGGGGTGCCTGTCACCGCCAGAGCAGCAATGGGTCCAGGACAGTTTCTGGAACCAGGTCTCTGGGAGCACCACCCGTCTGTCTGGTAAGCACCCAGGTGCATCAGCTTCAGCCCACTCATAAAAGGCTGGGGGGGGCCTGCGTGGAAGGGGAGCCTGATCACCTCCCAGACTACCCGAGTACCGGTCTCCAGTTGGAGGACCAGGGAAAATGGAAGTCTTCAGGTTCAGTTCTGGAAAGGGCAGTGCAAGGGGGGTGTTGGAATGTGTGTGTGTGTGGAATTGTGTGAATGAAAGGAAGTCCTGGGCTGCGCACCAGGCCATGAGTGAGTTTGGATTCTGCAAGTTTGTGGCAAACCTCATATGGCTCAGGGTGAGCAACCCCAAAAGGGGGGGCTGGCTGGGGGTTTAGGTGCCCAATGTCCCCATGGGGGAGCAGCCAGACTGAAGGAAGTGACAGTTTATTTAAAACCCTTTGCTGTGTGTCTGCAAGCCCTCCCACTAATCATTGGTGCCACAGATGTGAGAGGGGAAGTCAGTAAGACACAGTTGAAATGCATGATTTCTAATTTTAAAAGAGGCTTTCACTAATGACTGGGGAATCAAGCTGACCCCCGACTGACTTAGGAAACTGTATGAATTAAAGTGGACCACTTTTAGGAAGAATAAAAAGAAGAATTTTTCTTATATTACAGCTTATCATTACTCTGTCTTATAAATTAAATCTTACACATTTCAGAGTAAAAGGAAAACATCTATGTAAGTGTTTTTAAATTGACTTCATGAAAAGAATCTCTTCTGTACAATTAATGTTGCCATTGTGTGGCCTTGGTAAAACAAACAAAACAGTTAAAATGTGCACTCTAGCTGGGAGGGCTGGCTATCCTCTCAGAAGGAGGTGTACTTTAATAAAAATATCTAGGTCCCAGGAGGCTCCTCTTCATCCCTAGCCAGTTCCAGAGGACCAAACTGGGCCTAGTCAAACAAGCTAATTGGAATTTGGCCACCCCTATGTGAAGATATCATAAAAAGAGGAAAGAGAGAAAAAATCTTATGAGAGAGGGAGAGCACCTCATCAAAATCTTATGCTTTGCTATGTATCTTAACTAAGGAGACTCTGGATGTTGTCCCCAAAATTGCTATGGATTTTTACTGAGAGTTATAATGCTGCTTCTGAAATTCTCCAGCACTTCTCTTCAGGTGGTAATGCCATCTTACCTGGTGATATAACTATGCTCTATTTTTGAAGACTTTTAGTTGCTATCTTTTAATTATTTTCTTTACTTACTTTCTGACAAAATCTATTTTTATGAAACTGAAGTCAGTGTTGTCCATGAATCCGAACCTATAAATTAAATGGCCCCAAATATCATGTTGTCTTTTCTGCACAAAATTGGCACTGGAAGCAGGACTTGCATTTCAGCATGGCTTCATAGTAGTAGAGGTCAATGAGACAAACTTTAAAAATTTGTGCAGAAACTGTGGAGTATGTTCTTCTAAATATTGTGATGCTTTATTAGGACCATACTTGATAAATTGAAAGTTGCTGTTTTCTTGTCTTTTTGTATGCAGAATTGTTTTAAATTGAAATATTTTGTCTTCCTGGGTTATACTTTCTGGTGCTTTAAGACATTTGGGAATTTTTACATCAGTAGGCCCTTTTCAAAGTTTACTTAAAGTGAATTAACAGTAAGCCAT
Organism: Myrmecophaga tridactyla; assembly: GCA_004026745.1. Classification (NCBI taxonomy): domain Eukaryota; kingdom Metazoa; phylum Chordata; class Mammalia; order Pilosa; family Myrmecophagidae; genus Myrmecophaga; species Myrmecophaga tridactyla. The sequence continues at coordinate 41,741 of PVIY010020926.1, forward strand.
GGGCTTTTAACATAGATTAGGAAATAATGTCATTTTTTTAGGGAAAAAGATCCTCTAAGCTCAAAAAAAAAAAAAACCAAGAAATCCCAGGATGGGATAATTTACCTTATTTCTCACTTGCAGAAGAATGGTCAAAATGCACAGGGCCCTGTAAAAATTGGGAAAATAAAATAAAATAGGAAAAGCCTATGAAAAGGAATTGGTAGAATTATAGGAAAAACTGTAAATACTGCAGGATCAAAATTTTGTTTTTGAAGAAATTGTTTTAATTATCAATCAATAGCTGAGAGGGCCACAGTCCATATAGCCCAATATAAATATAAGAAAGAAGGTAAAATAAACAAAGGAAAAGTACATATGGTATTAGCCATTGCCACTGTGAATAGGACCCTGATAAGTAGGATGATAATGTATAGAATAAAGCAGATAATAGAAATATTTTAAATAAAAAAGGTTTGTCAGGAATAGAAAAAAATATATTAATTATCTGGATGGTCAAAATTGCTGATGTGGGGGCTGAAGGAGTGGTGTTGGACTATGCAGATTATATGAAATTTATAAAAATTGGCACCAACCCCATCATATAGACTGCTTTTTAAAAGTTTGATCAGCAGACTGGAAAAAGTTCTATCTTTCTGGCATTGGTTGCACAAAAATGTAATAAGCAATGCCCTGCTGACACTGTGGCTACAAAACAATCAACTCTGGTATACTTCATAAAATGGCAAAGCTGGAAAACTTGGGAGATGGAATACAGGGAAAGGAAAAGTCAAAATGAACAAACAACAATAATTTTTCTATGTTGGAATTTTGGTTGTGCATTAACTGGAGTGTTTTGGGTATTGAACATTATTCTAACAAATTTAATTTTGATAATAACTGTGTATGATGAAATGTTTGCTTGAGGTGGTGACTTGAGTTTAAAGGATATAAAGGATTTTTTTTTTTTTTGCTGAGAGGAAAAAGAATAGTTTTGTCCTAACATGAAATGAATGGCTGTTGCAGAATGAAAAATGTGGGACAATGCCTAAACAAATATAGTTAAGTTATCAAAGGTTTGTAGAGGGGAAATTATCATCAAAGTTAAGAAAAGTTTTAAATGAACTGAAAGGAGAGGTATTAAAAAGAGTACCCAAACTCTTTAGCATCTACTCTCCCTTACCTGAGGTCAAACCAGGAAACATGGTATGGGTAAAAAGCTGAAGAGGAAAAAAAATAAAAAAAATAAAATAAATAAAAGAGGCTCCCTCCAGTCTTAATAGAAAGGTCCTCACCATGTTGTTTTAGTAATCCCAACAGCTGTCAAAGCCACGAGGAGCATCGTATAAATTCACCACTCTCAGGTCAAAAGGGCCACTGCAAACCACCCCTAATCCTGAACACCTGAGATGCACCATCCTTCAGGAACCACTGCGCCCTTCTCCATCGCAGCTGAGATGAGCTGAACAGCCCATAACTGAGGCCGGAGTGACCGTCATTGCCCTGCTCTAGTGTTGCCTCCTGGCAAGAGGGACATCTGTGCCTGAGAATAGAGCTTTTTCTGCTCCCCCTCGTTAGTGAGAAGTTGCAGGCATTTATGGGGTTAATATTGGGCAAGCTCTTCTACAAGGTCTTTTACAAGTCCTGTC
>PVIY010020927.1:0-43237 GCA_004026745.1 Myrmecophaga tridactyla
ATTTGCCAAGCCCTGGGGTCTGAGTTCCTTGAGAGAGGGATTCCGCCTAAGTTGGGCTTAACCCGTCTCCTGGGGAAGGCTCAGGTGGGAGACAGCCCTGAAAGCAGTCTGTTTCTGCCTATGCATGGGGCAGTTGCAGCCCGAGAAGTCCCGCCACTAAATCCAGAGGCTGCCAAGTCTCCGTAGAAACAGCCACGAAACCCCCCCATTTGTCCCCTTTCCTCTTTTTCGGTTAGCCCAATAAGCGACTTCTGACTTGCCCAGTTTCGCGTGAGCTGGGGTCCTATTTTTAGTAATCAGAATTTGTTTATTTATGCCACAATTGGCACTTGGTTGGACTCAGTCCCCGCTACTCTTTCCTTTCCCTCTGAGAAGCCGACTATGGGGGAGGGGCGCCGGCCGCCGCGGCTTAGGGAACTCATGGTTCCAGAGACTTGGAATTGGTCTAGCTGCTCCAGACCTGGGCACGCTGTGTGTCCGGTCACTATCGTGGTTCTGGGAGCTGTTCTGTACTGTTTCTGGTTATCTAGTAGTTGTTCTGGAGAACGAACTAAAACGTGCACATTGCCAAGCTGCCATCTTGGCCTTCAGGATTTTTTGAACCCATATGGATTTAACCAAGTTTTATCATGTAGATATACAGATAAAAAAAGATTTGTCTTTTTGTGTCTGGCTTATTTCACTTAATTTATTCATCCATGTAGTAGCAGGTATCGATGCTTATTCCTTTTTTTGGTTGAGTAATATTCCATTGTGGGTGTACCACAATTTATCTATTCATCAGTTGATGAATGTGGGTTGTTTCTACTTTTTGGCATGTGGAAGTGGAATTGATAGGTTTTATGGTAGCTTTGTTTAATGTTTTAAACACCTGCTATATTGTTTTCCACAGCATTTGTATCATTTTACATTCTCGTCACTAATGTGTAAAGGTTTCAGTTTCTCCACATCCTTGCTAACACTTGGTATTGTCAACTTTTTTATTATAGCTATCCTCTTGAGTATCTCATTTTAGTTTTCATTTGAGTTTCCCTAATGACTAATGATATTGAGCATCTTTTTATGTGCTCATTGGCCATTTGTGTGTCTTCTTTGGGGAAATGTCTGTTCAAATCCTTTGCCCCTTTTAAATTGAGTTATATGTATTTTTATTATTGAGTTCAGGGTACAAGTCCTTATGAGATATAATTTACAGATAATTCTTCCATTCTCTGAGTTTCTTTTTATTTTCTTGTCTGTATCGTTGTAGTGCACAAGTTTCAAAATTTGATGTAGTCTATCTTAAAGTTCTTAAAGGTCTGCTCTAAAGCAGTGTTTTAACTTTCAGTAATGTTCATATTCTTAATTTATTAAATCAGTAGTAGTTTGGAAATCTCAAAAGACTGGCATTGTTGTATCTTTCAGCTTGTTAATTTCAAGAATGCCACAGAAATGAAATAAATCATATATCCCAGGAATAAGATATTTGCACATCATTTTATAGATAATTTCTAATATGGCTGTATAAACATTGGAATTTCACACAAAGTATGTACATCCTAAGTATATATATGTATATACACATTGTCTGGATCATGATATAGAACATTCCCAGCACCTCAGAAAACTTCCTTACCTAAGAAAAGTTTAAATCTAAAAGTCAATCAGTATTAGAGAAAAATAAATCAGAATAGTATTTTAAATGTAGATGAGTCGGATCGTGATTTTGAACGTTTTTTCAGAGGTGAAGTGCTTCACTTGCTTATTGAAGAGCTTTTTCTGAACCCAGATTTAGGAGAATTTGCTAGAGTTTTTGTGAGAAACTTCTCACTCAATTTGGAACTATGAAAGAGGAAGTTTTTTGAAATCTGTTGGTGTTATACCACTTGGTGGCACTGTTGCATTGGGAACACTCAGCATTCTGGAAAAATTACCAGGAAATTTTTGTTGTCAATTTCAGAGTAAATGACCCCAATCTTTTGTTCGTTATATTTCTTTTTTTTTGTTTTGAAATCATCTTCTGAATACGTGTTTCTGATGAAGAAAATCCTTTAAATTCTTTAGTTGAACTGAAACAGTGTTCTTTCACATTCATTTTTTTCCTAGACAATTTTGAGCACAGGGAATAAATTAATAGCTATCAAAAGTCAAATCCTTAGATTCTATAGAGAAAAGGAAAAGTAGAAATATCTTTTAAGAGTTGATAGATTAGGAGATAAAAACTTTTAAAAATTCCTTTCTTCCCCTCACCGGTGTGTGTGTGTGTCTGTCTGTCTGCATTCTTATTTCTTCTTATTACTTATAATTAGTGACTGGGTGTTTACTAATTTGGTGATCATTAACTGCTGGTAGTATACTTAATGTGCGATTCAGGTGACTTTGGAATGTAAACAAGATTTTATTGTTTAAGAAGAAAGCATTGGATTTAAGTGGTTTACTCATTAACTGTTGGTTAAAATACTTTCATTCTCTTAGGAGATTATAGAATTCAGTTTTTGAAGGAAGAATCTAAGTATTTTCTAGTTGATTTTCTTAAAAGTCAAGTAAGATATGTATATCTAGCTTAAATTTTAACAGAAAATTGCTCTTGATGCTGAATGGAATTTTTATTTTGTTTTTTGAAAACTTTTAATTAATATCCTCCTTACGGCATGAAGTACACTGTTCCTTTTTGGGTTTGCATTTTAATGAAGGCAGAAAAGGCAGAACACCATACTGAAGCAGGACTGACATGGAGAGGAGTGCAATTTACTTTATTCACAGCCTCAGGGATTCTTATTTTGTGAAGTAGTGAATGCACAGAGTCACAGTACAGGGGAGATTTAAATAGTATTTGAAGAGTTTATAGGAGTAGAAGATTCTGAGATAATGGAGTATCTAACTTTACTTCACATGGCTAATTCCAAAAGATACGTAAGCCAGCATTACTAACTACCTGGAAAGACTTTTAAAAGCTAAGCTTTCCTAGGGAACCCTTAAGCCATTTTTTTTATAAATCTCTTGAAGCTGTATCTCTGTGTTAGCTCACTGATTTCTGCCTATAAACAAATAGCACAAACTGCTTTATTTTAAAATGAGTAGTTGCATTTGCCTTTCTTTTGACGTTGGGATAGAGCTTTGAAGTGATTGGGCTAATTGGAAGAAGAAAAAACGAGGCAAATGTAAATGACAGGTTAAGATGAGAAGGGAAGTCACATAGTCTAGTTAAAATGTTTTGATGCTAAGTGCTATGATTTTGAGCCTTATTGAAAAAGACAGCCAAGATTAAAATTAGTTTTAAAAATTCAAGAGCTTATAAAATTCCAAATAAAAACTTAGAAATATCCAACTAGAGAAGCTTCTAGAAAATATAAAGAAAAAGATATTAAAAAGTTTAAGAAATGAGCCATACGCTATGTTAGAAATATTTTTAAATGCTTGAAAATCTCAGTGAAATAGATATTTTTTAAAATTTATCATTTCTAAAATTGATTCAAGGCAAAATAGAATACCACAGACAACTGATCATGAAAGACGATATTGAGTTATCTGTTAATTTTATCTTAAATAGACTAGGCTAAGACTAGATCACTTTATATAGAGTTCTTTCAGTCATTCATGGAATAAATCATTTGCTCCAGAGTATAAAAGTTATATAATGCTTCACACTTCAGGGTTCAAAGAGAAGTAAACAAAATCTTAACAAAAAGGAAAGTAAAAGGGCAGGCGATGGTGGTGCAGTGGCATAGTTCTTGCCTGCCATGCTGGAGACCCGGGTTTGATTCACAGTGACTGCCCATGCCAAAAAAAAAAAAAAAGTAGGAATATTAACCATTTTCGTTTTTTAATGTAGATATAAAAATTCTCAGTAAAATACTAACAAATCAAATTCATACACTAATATGAAAAATAATCTAGCTTGATCAAAGAGAACTGATCTTAGGATTCAAAGGGTACTTTAAAATAGGAAATCTGTTCATGATATCACGTCAGTAGGGAAAATGAGGAACAATGTGATTATCCCCTTAATTGCTTAAGAGGTATATAATAAACTGTACTTTATTGGATAAAATATAAAATTTGATAATGTTACTCTTATAAAAATAGAATGGTATTTCCTTAATATAGTGAAGAAGATCTCAGACCGAAAGTTAATAGTGAGATAACAGGGGACATTCATTTATCCAACAAATATATATTGAGCATTTGCTTTGTTGTAGGCACTGTTTTGGGTGTTGGTGAACTGTCTTCCATGGAGCTTACATTTTAGTAGGAGGGACAACAAACAAAATAATGATGACCGTAACAAATAAGAAAATCATGTAACACATTAGAAGGTGATAAATTCTATTTTTAAAACTACCAGGCAGGATAAGGGAATTGGGAGTGGTAGGGGCAGGGTGAGCATTCAATTTCAATGGAGTATTCAGATTGGATCCTACTAGGGAGTGGTGTGTAAGCCAACACTTGACCTTAGTGAGGAAGTGGGCAGTGTGGCTATTTGGGGAAAGAGCTTGCCTGATCCCCAAGATGAGCCAGGGGCCAGTGTGACTGGAGCAGAGTGGAGGGGGGCGGCTAGTAGGAGATGAGGTTGGTCAATTTATGGCATCACAGAAGTACTTTTTGGAATAGGATTAAAACCTGGGTGTCCTCTTTGTTAGTACTGCTCTTTGTTATACCATGACCTCAACTCCTTTTTTTTTATTGACAAAACCTATCACGTACAACCATGAACATTTTTAACATGTGAACATTCCATTCTTGATATATAATCAGTGGCTCGCAATATCATCACATAGTTGTATATTCATCACCATGATCATTTTTCAGAACATTTACATCACTCCAGAAAAAGAAATAAAAAGGAAAAACTCATACATACCATACCCCTTACTCTTCCCTCTCATTGACTGCTAGTATTTCCATCTACCCAATATATTTTAACCTTTGTTCCCCCTATGTTTTTTCTATACCCGTTACCACTTTCTTTGATCACTAGTATTTCAATCTACTCAATTTATTTTAACATTTGTTCCCTCTATTATTTATTTTTAATCCATATGTTTTACTCATCTGTCTATACTGTAGATAAAAGGAGCATCAGACACAGGTTTTCACAATCACTGTCACATTGTGGAAGCTCTATCATTATACAATCATCTTCAAGAAACATGGTTATTGAAACACAGCTCTACAGTTTCAGGCACTTCCCTCTAGCCTCTCTAATACACCTTAAGCTAAAAAGGGGATAACTAAAAAAAGAGATATCTGTATAATGCAGAAGAAAAACCTCCAGGAAAACCTCTCGACTCTGAAATCTCTCAGCCACTGATGCTTTATTTTGTCTCATTTCTCTCTTCCCTTTTTGGTCGAGAAGGTTTTCTCAATTCCTTGATGCTGAGTCCCAGCTCATTCTAGAATTTCTTTCCCACATTGCCAGGGAGGTTTACACCCCTGGGAGTCATGTCCCATATAGAGAGGGGGAGGGCAGTGAGTTTGCTTGCTGCCGTGTTGGCTGAGATAGAGATAGGGCACATCTGAGCAACAAAAGAGGTTCTCTGGGGCTGACTCTTAGGCCTAATTTTAAGTAGGCTTAGCCTATCTTTTGTGGGGATAAGTTTCATATGAACAAGCCCCAAGATTAAGGGCTTGGCCTATTGATTTGGTTATCTCCACTGTTTGCTAGACTTTCAGGAATTGACATGGGGAAGTTGAATTTTCCCCCTTTCTTGCTGTTCTCCAAGGGACTTTACAAATACTTCAATGCACTGTTCCAATCACTCTGGGATTTATCAGGGCATCACACTGGACAAACCTATAAAATCTCATGCCCAGACAGGTTTCCATGTACTTCCAGTGTTCAGTTAACCTGACCATATAAGTTATATTAGGAAATGCACTAGTCAAAATATAAATTTTTTTTTTTTAATTTGCATATGGGCAGGAGGCACCAGGGATCGAACTCCAGACCTCCATCACGGCAGGTCGGAGCTCTGCCTGCTGAGCCATGGCAGCTGCCCAAAATATAAATTTTGTACCAGATAAACAGTTTTTGCTTTAGTCTCACACAGAAGTTGAAGTTTTAAAATATGAATGACCATCGACCCTGCCATATTGACATTCCTTTGTCGTTCTTCATGCAAAAACATTTTTTTTAATTTGTACATTTAGTCACTATCATTGTACACTCTAGGCATTGTTAGATTATACCCTCTCATTCTTCGTTGTCTATCTTCCTTCTGGTTTTATATGTGCCCCCAACCCTCCTCCCTCTATCCTTCTCACATTCAGCTTCATTCAGTGAACTTCCATTATTATGCTACAATCAGGTAGTATTGTGCTATACCTTTCTGAATTTTTACAATCATGCATGACCTCAACTCTTACATCTTATGTTTTTCTGACCTACAATTGTGGCAGTATGAATGATTGAACCTAAATATAGGTTTAAAGCCTGTATTTGAATTTGGCAATTGAGTAGGATCAGAAAAAGAATATTGTCGCTAAAGTGAGTAGAAAATAGGCAAAGAGCCTAATATTCTAATAAAAATTAGGAAATTTGGAAAGTTTGATATTAGCATACACCTATTTATTTTGCAGGAAAATTTGGCCCACTTTCTTTGCACTCATTTACCCCACTTTCTTTGACTAGTATAGATTAAGAAAATATTTATATATTTATGTGAATAACTGATAGGAATGCCTCATGTTTATAATGTCTACAACAAGTGATGTAACTCACATTTACGCATTGTCTATATCAGCTTAACCTTCAATTGATCAATTGAAATATTACAAATAAATATTTAAAGTTTAATGTTAAATGTTTTTATTCAGATCTTTAAATAATTTTAGTGTTTCTTTAAAGCATTAAATGATTACAGTTTTAAAAATTGAGGTGCTACTACAAAGCCAGCATTTTCTTAACTTCTATAAGTATCTGTTACCTTATTTGTGAAATGGTGATTATAATATCCATAGGGTGATTATTAGAATTAACAAGTTAAATAATGTATATTAAATGCCTAGTAGAGAGCATTTAGTAGAAACTAAATATTTTTTTCAGAAATTATAACACAATGTTTTTGAGGTTCTTAGGTTTGAATTTAATCATTTCTTCCCCTTAACCCCATCTTTCAAATTCATCTCTGTTCTTCTTGACTTTCTTCACCTTGTTCCTTCTATATAAGGCTTAGTCTCTCCATGCTGGGAATTTTCCAGATCTTTGTAATTCTAAGCCTTTCCTGGAATTGTGGACTTTTTCCTAATGATTAAACATTTTCATGTATTATTTTACAGTATAACACTGTATTCAGGGATAATTAAGACTTGTTGGATTATTTATTTCTATTGTAAATGGTGCCAGGGTGTCACAGTTTCTGAGCTAGTATTTTATTTTTACAGTTTGTAGTTTCCTTCCTCACTGTCAGTTCCCATTACTTGCTGCTGTCAGTACAGCTGCTTTTTATTAGTCCCTCACTGCTTCTCATCTCCAGCTGAGATGAGCTGTGATGAGTGTGTTGAATCACTGGGTAATTGATTTTTATAAAGTGATGTCTGCAGCAGGAATGGAGGATAAATTTTAGCTTGTGTTCTGGTTCTGATTGGCACTGGCTATCTGGAGTATTGATCAAGCAGGATTCTGTAGCTTCAGCCAGGCTTGGTGGGAAGAGTGCTGGGGCATGATACGGCTTGGCCGCCTGAGTGCCACCTAGTCACCATTTGTTGTCTAGAAGTAGGAGTGAATAGGTGCACCGTGAATGCCTGAATGGGCTCTCAGATGAGTAAAATGCGTAGGTTAGTGTGTGATGTTTGTGGTGTTTTTGCTTCTGAGATGCCTTTTTGGTTACTGGTTGCCTATTAGTTCAGAGTTTGAGGTTTCCAAACAACTTAACCCTCAATAAATGAAGGAATTGGTTTGAAAGGATTCTGCTTTGTACTATTTAAGTAACCTTTAGATTTGTTACTCAGCATTTATGTGATAAAAAAATGTAAGCCATGCAAAACTGTTTTCTTTTCTTGGTGTTTTATATTTTATAAAAATTACATAGTGAAGTTGCAGCTAAATATGCTAAATGGAAAATACTGGGCTATTAATAAACTTTCATAAGACAAATCAAACTTCTATAGGCTTTAGTAAAATGACAATAAATAGGCATGTTTGTGATTATTAGTTTTTCTACTCATTTAATGTGTGAATAAATCTGAGAAAGTTCAAATTTTAAAATGAATTATTTCTGGTATTTTTTCCTTTTACACATATCACATGTAACTTTTGCAGGTTGGATTTGCTACCATTTTATGCAAGATTGGTTGCTACATTGCATCCCTGCATGTCTGATGTAGCAGAGGATCTTTGTTCCATGCTGAGGGGGGATTTCAGATTTCATGTATGTATTTAAGCATTTATTATGTAATATATATTTACTTATAAGTTGAGTGAGGATTCTAATTTAGTTTAAGAACATGACTATTTTGTTGGGAAGTGTATTTTTGAAATTTGATAATGTTGTAACCGTTCAGAATTTATGGAATTCTATTTTTTTTAAATAAAGCTTGAAATTGTTAAGTTATATTCCAACTTGGAGGTGAGCCATTGCTGCTACCTTGTTCCTCCACTGTCATTACTTCTTTTGCTTTTGTAAAGTAAAAACCATTCCACAAAATCAAGACAGCCAGCAGTCCTGATTGGTGTTCCCAGAAGACCCATAAGATTGACCTTGACTAATTAGGGCACAATGGCCTGGCCTGCTGGAGGCCTGTTTAGGTTTGGCATCTAGATGCCATGGGGCATAAGAGATTCCATAAATTCTGTGAACTCCGTAATGCTATCATAGCCTACATTTTTATTGACAGTTTCTTACCTGAAGAATCATTACCTTGGATAGTGATCAGGGTTTTAAAGAGCACCCTGGTAACATCTGGGTTCTGTTACCAGACAGCTTGTCTTACTTTCCAGTTCCAAGGAGTCTTGGCACATTGTGTCTTAGTGGTTCTCCCATACCCAGGATCCCAGTCATCTTGCGGAGGTGATGGAGCTTCCAATGCAGGATAGAGTCAAATGGTACCATCTGAGGTGACCAAAAGTAGGCACTGATAGACTTTGAAAAGATATGAAGTTCAGGTATTTATGTTAGCCAATGAAAGAATTATGTTTAGAGAACTTAGAATTATAGTGTTTTTGGAAATGGAAATAAAGTCAGGTAGTGTTTACTATGCTGATGACATGTTTGTGTGTTCACTCTTCATGTGTATATCATTATAGTTGCTGAGAGTTCAGAGAAGAGCAGACAGTTCTGAGGTCAGGGATCTCATGATGTGGTCAGGGAGACAGAAAAACATAAATGCTCAGAAAGGCAAGAGTGAAATAAAAATTTAAGACCTAAATATAATAGAAGTTATAAGGAATTGCATGCATAATTGCCAGATGAATCATTAGAGTGAAAGAGTATATATGTAGTGGAATGATCTACAAAGGCTTTTTGCAGAAGGTAAAATTTATTACTAGATTTGTAGTTAAGATTTTTCTAGACCAGCTTTTGCTGAAGTTATATCCAAGATTTTCAAAGATAGTGTTAAGCAAGGAAAATTTTTTCTGTTTAAGAAAGTTTGGAAGCACTGTGATCAATTAAACTGTTTAGTTTTGTTTTGTTTTCTGGTAAGATTTTTTCAAAGCTTTAATAGAATAATGTGCCCTGTGAATCTATTAGAAAGGTTTGGGTATGTATCCCCCAAAGAACACACTTTGGTAAATGCTGCTAGTTCAGAGACAGATGCATAGAAAGTCATGATATTCTTGTTGATATATTTAATTCCATCATATAAACAAGAAATGGGTATACTAATAGACAGTTTGACTATATTATATGAATTGTTTACTTACATCCCTCAATCAAATCCAAAATTAAAACACAAGTCACTGGTTCAAGCATAATTAGTGCTTTTGGTAAAAAACTAAAATTAAGAAAATTCTGTCCTTGTGTAATTTTTCTTTTTTCACCTCCTTTGAAAATTAGGGTGGGAATAGGGGAATGGCATTCCTATTGTGACAGGTGCACTACTTCATTACAAGTGGAAGATCAGCAGAATTCCAGGAGTATACTTTGGGAACCACTTCTCTCAGGGGAGAGAAGAAAAGGGCATTTGAAGTAATTTATCCTGTTAGTTGATGTCCCTGCAAATTCTACATTCCTGGAATCTCCTATTTTTTAGGAATCTGACATCTTTGCTTTAATTTTGTAATTTGGTGCCAGGTTACTTGAGTGTTGAGAACTTTGGTTTTCTTGTCTGTGAAATAGAATAATGATTTTACCTTCTTAAAGAGGCTGTTCTTAAGGATCAAATGATGAGGTAATGCATGCAAAGTTCTCCACACAGTGCCTGAACATAGTAGCATTATACTAATAATTGTCCTTTATCTACTACCACTCTCTCATAGTTCTTTGCTTATGACTACTATTCTCAGTCCCTTCGTTACCTTTTTTCCTATATAAGTTTATATCTAGGGGTTTCCAGGTTTTCTTTCTTCCCCTTCCTTTTTTTTTTTTACTGAACATTTTCTACCTGGGATTCAATTAACATCTATTTCTTAATAACCCCTAATATTAAGGTCTCATGCCAGGACCTCTCTCCTGGTATAAAGAAAAGTTACCATGTACTTCTAGCTAAGTATGTCCAAAAAACAAACTTATTATTTTCTTCTCAAAATCCTTCACTTAATCTTTCACTTCCCCAAATGTATTTCTGTATTCTCTCTGTAAAGTTACAGTGTTAGGTTATTTAATCACTAAGAGAAATGCTTCTTCCCCTCTGACATTCAGTAGCCACTGTTCACCAACTGTTATTGACACTACCTCTCTAGAACACCCCTTCAAATATAGCATCTTCTCTTCCTACCTACTGTCACCGAGTCACAATATCCATAGATTTTTTTAACCATATTTCCCTCTCTGTCTTCTATCTAGCTCTGAAATATTGCTACAGTCTGATCATATTTGCCCTCTATTTACGAACTTCAGCTGAGAAAAGTTGGTTAACAAAGCTGTATGAAATCTCACTGATAGTCAGATAAATTCTGTTTTAAACAGTGGATTTGTTAGGTTGACTGACAGGTTAGTATAGGAGACAGAAATGAGAAACCAGCGTTTTCATACACTGCGAGTAGCAATTTAGAGAAGCAGTTTGGCAGTCTGTTTTAAGGCCCTCAGAGGCATTCATACAAAGGGCAACTCCGAGAATCTGTCCCAAGTAAAAAAAATTTTTTTTAACCAAAAAAGCTTTGTTTACATCATGAACTGTGATAGGGGAAAACTAAAAATAATCTAAAACCCCAACAGTAGATTAATAAAATGGGCCATAGAATCACAATGCAGACATGATATAAAGCCATGGAAAAGGATTTTACAAAGAAATTTTCACTTTATGGGAAAACTTTTTTTTAAGGCAAGACAAAAAACGTACATGTAATAAATTTACAATTCTGTTAAAATGCTTGGAAAGTAAAGAATAGAAAAGAATTCTACATCAATATGTTAACAGTGGCTGTCTTTGGATGGTAGGACTATGCTTTTTCCTTTCTAGTTTTCTGCGTTCCCCAAATATTCAATAATGAGCATACTTCTTTAATAAGAGGATAACTTTTATTTAAATATAAGCAGGCAGTTTACAGACTTTTAAAAAGACTTCAGTTTTCTCATCTGAAAATGAGAATGAAGATCATTGATTTCTAATATTTATTTCATAAAAATTCTAGAATTTTGTCATTTTAGAAGGTGCTCTTTTAACCTCTATATAATTTAAGAATAATTGAGTTAATGTAAATATGTACTACAGATGAATCATTATGCATGTCACGTTTTGAAAACTGTAATGTTCAATAATACTTAAAATTGTATGATGTCCAAAAGCTGTTAGATGTGTACACATCAAGAATCATCCAAAGAGATGTAAAAAATACATATAAATGTATTTCCTAGCTCTGCTACTCCTTAAGATTAAGCTTCAGTATTTAGGTTTTGAAATGCTTTTTTTGTATATATATTTTTGTTTGACTATAAAGCAAACACGTGCTCAGTGTGGGTAATTAGAAAAATGTATAAAGTAGAAACAAGGAATAAAAAACATACTTTTGTTACATAAAAATAAACCATGTTAATATTTTCTTCACCTTTATTTTCCCTGTTATTTTACATAGATGAATTTATTATTGAATATGCCATTTTTTCCCTCACTTAGAAACATTTTATCATGTTATTGAAAACATTTCTTAAACATCACTTTAAAAGTTTTGTAATCGTCTTTCATCTTGTACATTAATTTTTTAGTATCTAAAAAGTGTTGGTGTTAGCATTACCACCACCACCACCACCATCAGCTTTATCTTTATTTTACCAGGAGGTCAGACAGGCTCAGGGAGTTGATGTGACTTTTCCAAGAATATATATCCAAAGAAAGTGGCAGAAAACAACCACAAGTGTTGAACAGTTCTGATTATAGATCTTTTGCTCTTTCTGTTCACTGCAATACTTACGAACATTAAGCATTTTCATTTATTTGTTCCCTTAGTAAATTTTATTTGGTGTCCATGTATTAAGAATACAAATATACAGAGATGGATAAAATTAATAATAGATTATGTTTCTTGAACCCCTACTGGGGCTAGGCACTATTTTATGTGTTTTACATATATTAATGCACATAATGCCCAGAACAATCTGTGAAGTAGTTTACTTTCATTAGCTCCTTTTATAGGTTAAGAATATAGTTTAAGTAACAGCTAGTAAATGATAGAGCAAAAATTTAAACCCAAAAAATCTTGTCCAGAGTCCATACTTAATCTGCTTGAGTTTACAAAATAAGGTTAATTAATAAGAGGTGATTTTCAAATACAAAGCCTATTGAACTTTTATTTGTGAAAGGGTTTTTGTGAAGCCTGTACTCTTTTATTCTGAATTGTAAGGCATAATAGTTTATTCAGTATTATTGAATATTATTATTCAATTTAATTTTATTTAACATTAAAACTAGAATCTAGTTATTTGTATTTTCAGTGTGTGTCAGTTTCAAAGTTATATGCCTAAATGACAAAGTTCTGCCTTGAAATTGAACTATCGTGATTATATTTGTTTTTGTTTAATTGATACAATTTTATTAATGCTCCAGATTAAATTCAGCTTTAGTGAACTTCTATTTTGCTCTCATTTTTTAAATTAATATATGTGGTTTTGTTTAAAACTTACCACTGATGATCTAAAAGGTCTAATTACCAACCTCTGTTTACTGTAGAAAGTAAGCCCTTAAAAATTAAGATAACAAATTCCATTTAAATGTTAGCTCTCTTCGTATGAGTAGGCAGAAGTTTTACACTTATATAACTGATTATCATGAATTGTACATCAGTGGTGAGATTAGGCAATATTTCGAATCCCAACATATCCTTCCTTGTGTGCGTAGTGTATTAGAATTCCCAGTTGACAGTCAGGAGACTGGAAATTTTGGTACTGTTTTGTGGGGAAGCTATTTGAACGCTTGTGTTCTTGTTTGTTTGTTTCAACTATTAAGTCAGAAAAACAACCATCTTTCTCAGAATGTTACATGAAAAAAAATGAGATAGGATAACATTCTGAAAAACTAGAAAACACTAAACTAATTCAAGGCACCATCACGGTGTTGTCATTGTTATTCAGATAAAAGACTTTGAGACTGGTTTGGTTTCTGATGAAAGTGTAATTCTGGGTTAAATCCAACTGTGTTCTTCTTGGAAAGTCTGTTCACAGTGTGCTGTTGTGATGGGATGTTATTGCAGTTGATATTTCTTGACACGTGTGCTGTAAGTTAAGGGCTCATATTGGAAAGAATTTGAATTTTGACGTAAGACCATGACTTGTGATAGAAAAGAGCAGTGAGTATATTGAATGTTTCATTGTAGTGAGTTTATAAACAAAATACAGTGTACTTTCTAACTATAATATACCATCTAAGCCTTAATAATAGTTTTGCTTAAGTGAGCTCTTGGCATCCATTATTTTTAAAGCAGCATTTCCTAAAGTGTGTTCCTTATAATATTAATTTTGTAGCGTAAGTAATAGTTGTTATATTTCTAAAAGGGAGTTTCTGTTGCCAGATATACTTGAGAAACATTCAATTAAGTTATACAGGTTTTTTTATTTGACAGTCTCTGTAACTTGATAAAATGTATCAGATCCCTAAATTATTTGATTGTGGAACAGTTTTGCAGAGCATATCCTAGAATTGGTGTTCTACAGAAAGTTTTTTGCCTTAGCTTGCATTAAGTAATTTAAGTATAGCAAGAAATTATACCCGATTTATTTAAAATATTTGGGTGAATTCAAACATTAAGATAACAGTTATCATAGAGATTTCAAATTGCTGATTATCTGAAATGTCTTTTTCTTCTTAATTTGCAGGTACGTAAAAAAGACCAGATAAATATTGAAACAAAGAATAAAACAGTTCGTTTCATTGGAGAACTAACCAAGTTTAAGATGTTTACAAAAAATGATACACTACATTGTTTAAAGGTTAGCGCTGAATTATTTGAAAATTTTTAATAAAAAATTTTTAAGTTCAAATTAAAGTGCTGGAAAAAATTGAAATAATTAAAAATATTTTATTAATCCAAAAGAAGATAAGGAGTGAGAAGGGAAATTAAACAGATGATCAATACAAATACAGCTATATCAGTAATTACATTAAATGTTTAAGGACAAAATATTGCAACTTAAAGCCTAAGAATTAAGGCTTGATTAAAACAATAACAACAATTATTTGCTATTGGCAAGAGAGATACCCATAAATATGAAGACCAGAAAGGTTGAAGTAAGAAGATGGGGAAAAATATATGATGTAAGCATTAGCCAAAAGAAAACTGGCTTCAGTACTAGACAAAGTGGACATTTAGGCATAGCGTATTGTTACAAATAAAGAAATACAGTTTGTGATGATGAAGGGGTCATTCTAGCAGGAAGATACCACTTCCTTGATCAATATGTACCTAGTAACATATCTTCAAAACATATAAAGCAAAATTTGACACCCAAAGGACAGGTAAGCAAATCCATAATCATAGTGAAGGACATGAAAACACCTCTTTTGATAGCTGAACGAACAGACAAAATCTGTAAGGATATACAGAATCTTAACAATGCAATTGGCAATCTTGATCTAAATGGCACCATATCCCAAGCCACAGAACTTACATGCTTTACAAAAGCACATAGATCATTTAGCAAAATCAGTCATCAAGAAAGCTTCGACACATTTCAGAAGATGGAAATTATTCAGATTGTTTGCTATCCACATGGAGTTAACATAGAAATCAGAACTAACAGTAACTAATTATATGTGGTAAAGCTGGTGCTTCTTAGATGGAATAATTCTCCTGTATTTCGAATAGTTCATTCCTTTACTGAAGTTTTTTTCTCTATAACAAATGTTTTTCAAATTGATATCCTCCACATATTAATTGATATGTCATATAAAGTTGGTCTCATGACCAGATATACTTGGAAAGCCTTAAATTCAACAGTTTTTTAATTTTTTTTTTTACTTGTAAAATTTCTTAGAGTGTTTAAAATAACAACAGTCGTTATAAATATTCAAGGATATACATTTCTTGAACTTCCTTGGAGCATCTCAGGAGATTGGTATTCTACAAAGTACATTTAGCAAAACATTTTAAATGGGGTTGTGAAAATTTTCTGTAATTGAAAGGAATCATGGCATATCATATTAGTTAAAACTACGTAGGAGGGATATCCATTTCTTTGACATAGACATTCCATTTATAGGAAATAAAGAAATCATAAATGCACGGACAGATTTATCTAGAAAGGTGTTTGTCATACCATTGGTTATAATAACAAGAAAACAAAAATAAACTAGATGTCCAATAAACAAGAATTAAGTTTTAGTATAATTCATATTATACAATACCAAGTAACTTTTAATCATGCTATAGAAGGCTAAATAAGGATATGAAGCAAATACTCCAGTTAAGCCTCCAAAAAAGTAAGTTATCAAATGATATGACTGAGTCTATTTTGGTCTAGAAAATAGGCATGGAGAAAGATCATAGTTTTAGTCATTATTGTCATTACAGATGCTACTCTCAGACTTTTCCCATCATCATATTGAAATGGCATGCACTCTTTTGGAAACTTGTGGAAGATTTCTTTTCAGATCTCCAGAGTCTCACCTGAGGACCAGTGTACTTTTGGTAAGAGCTTAAGTTTCTTGAATTACTTCTGGGGTTAACAGTATTGAGCAGTGCAGGTTACTTTTCTTTACCATATGAATATGATCATCTCTATCTAAAATAAAACATCCCAAACATGCGCTGCTATCTCTGGATAGTGGTAGGGGTTTTTCTGACTTGGTTGTCAGAGAGTTCACAAAATTGTAAAGGGGAATTAAGTTTAACCCCAGATAACTTTTGACAAATGATGCAATTGCACAAGGAACATCATATTCCTATTATGTTAGAGCCATTGTTATGGGTGTATTTGGTATATCTCAAAGATGCCATCTGATGTCTGTCATAGAAGCGTGGATACTTAAAAAATTAACTAAGGAGAGAAATTTTTTCTTAAGCTAATTAGTATGTTGAAATGGCTGTCAAATGTATAAGCATCTAGGTTACTTTGCTTATTGATAATATCTAAATATTTGTTTGCAGGCTTTGAAGACAGTGAGGATAGATAAAATGTGTATGTGCTATAGGAGGAGGGGGTATTGATTGGTGTTAGTGTTTAAAAGAGCTCTGCACAGACTGCTGTTGTTAGTATTGCTGTTACAAAAGCCTTCATTGTGTCATTTTCTCTAGTTATGTTGTTCTTTTAGAATCCAATTGTGTGCCTGCATACTCTCTGCTGATGGCATTTAAAATGAAAAAAAAATTTTACTCACTTTATGCACTTATTTCTGTGACCTGTTAAAAATATTCATGTGAATGTCACCTAGATGGAATTGGCTTCCAGATGTTCTCTCACTTATATCACAATCATATAATAGTCATTCTAAGGGCAAATTTTGAATTTAACAAGGAAAATCTCTCTCTCCTGTTTGTCTCGGGCTGGTAAGATTAAATGAATTTAGATACTACATTTAAAGGTGTAATATATTCGATTCCTGGTGCCTGCCCATGCAAAAAAAAAAAATGTAATGTGGAGGGCAAGAGAATTTAGCATATTTTTAATACTGTATTTGACTGATAATATTGAATCATCTGTTTTTATTTTTTGGTAGGGAAAAACATTTGCTAACCATGGGGTATGTGTAAAGCGTTATGGGTGAATATACGTGTGCTGAAAACCAAATTCCCTCCTGCTTTTGCTTGGTTCAGTTGATCTTTTTCCCTCTTATAGCAAAAGCAGCTATCTTTTATCATTGATATTCTTGATTCCTGGTAATATATTAAATAATAGACAGGAGCCTTGTTTAACATTTAACAGTTTGGAGGTTCCTTGTATATATTAGGAATTAAGGTCATTTCCTCAGGGATGTTATAGTGGGGTAGAAAGTGGGATTACAAAGAAATGAAACATAGTTGCCATCCTCACCATGGTTCTTGTTTAGTGGGCAAGAGTTAAATTCATAATTCCAGTGTGGTGGCGTAAGTGCTATAGTGTAAGCATGCAGAGAAATTATGGCTCAAGAAGGGAGTATTTAAGCTAGACTGAATGATTCACCTAACTCCTTCATAGTATTTATTAAGTGCAAACTGTATGTCAGAATTGGGATGTGAAAATGAAAAAGATAGTCCCTGTCATCATGGAGTTTATAGTCTAATGGTCAGAAAAGTAAATAAACAATTGAAAAACATTGTGATAAATGCAATATAGTAATTGGGGTAAGTATTGAGTATGAGGGGTGTAAGTAGAAGAGGGATCTAATCTAGTCTTGGCAAGTTAGGAAAGCTTTCCTGGATAAAGTGATGTTTATTTTAGAAACCTGAGCTGAGTCTTAAAGGTGGAGAAGTTAGACGAATAGAATGAGGCAGTGCAGATATAGCACACTTATGCCTGGCTCATGTGAGGGGCATGAAAAACCCTGAGTGCTCTTCCAAGGAGCTTGAGGGTTTTTTTTTCCTGATGGCAGTGAATAACTTTTAAAAGATTTTATAGATATAATCAGGTTTATGTTATTAGAAAATGTGGAAGAGATAGCTATGAAGTGGCTGAAACCAGAGATACAGAGGGCAGCCAAAAGGCTGTTTTAAAAACCTAGGGAGAAAACAGTGAAGAAATGGATTGGGCTAGGGCTGAGGGGATGGAGAAAATAGCTAGCTTTATGAAAAAAATTAGGGAATAGAACTGATGAGGCTTGGAGATGAGATTCAAAGGATAATGAAGAAGAAAGTGCTTTAAGTTAAGTTCCAAGATTTGGATGAGGGTATCGGAATGGACCATAGTGCCATTCAGAGATATGGGAATATAGACGATTAGTTTGGTTTGAAGCACAGTAGTACTTGTGGGATAATCTAAAATGTGTACCAGTTTGCTTGGGAGCACCTACAACCTTTTAACCGGTTTGCATTCAAGATTATTCTTGGCTAATGTTAAAATTAGTTTGGGATGTGTGTGTGTGTAACTCCATCCTACTTGATGGGGGAAAATCGTTCTAGAACAGTTTAAATAAAGGTAGCTTAGGTTAAAAAAACTGTATTATGTATGTGCAAATGAGTTAAATGATACTTGATATTTTGTCCAAAGAATTTACAGGTGTGGTCATTATCCTGAGCCCTGTTAAACTTGGAATTGTTTTCTCATCTGTTTGGGAGATTCTGCATTTATTAACCGTTCACAGACTTCTATATAGATGTCAGTATAAGAGGTAGGCCACACTAGGTATATTTTAGAAGTACCAGGTGACAATAAAAACAATTATGAACTTTGGTATGCCCATAATTGAACTCATAAATAGAAAAATTTTCTCCCAGCATCTGATAGTTTAGAATGTTTGGAATGCAGTTCATAAGAAAGATTGAATGTGTTTTTAAAAAATAATTCATTTCTTCATATTTTCTATTAAGTACTAATTATGTGCCTCCCATCATTAGACTTCACTGATTTAGGTGTTTGGTATACAGTAGTGAAAAACAACAGTCCCCATCTTCCTTGAGCTTGTATTTATAATGATCTTTTCAAAACTTTAGTCCACAACCCTGCTTGAAGCTTATCCTTCATTTCCCTCTGCACGCTTAAGACCACAGATTCTTCCATGTTCTGCAGCACATGTATTCCCTAGCCCTTCCTATCTCTTAGGTTTTCTCTCACAGCATTCCGTGTTGGAAGTGCACTGACCTTTCTCCTTGGGGCCTGTGCTCTTGCTCTTGCTTCTGCCCTGAATCCCATGGCTTTGCTCAGCTTTCTGTCATCCTTTAGATCGTGGCCTTCTCTAAACCACCCCTAACTAGAGTAGGTTCCCATTTATTCTCCATTTTACTATTTTATTTTTTCTTCATTCCACTGATCACAATTATAATTTAAAGGTTAGTAATTGATTGGTTGTCTTGTTTATTGTCTGTGTTCCTATACCAGACTGTTAAGCTTTGTGAAGGTAAAAACCATCTCTGTCTTGCTCATTATTGAATTTCCAGCTCCTAGCATAGTACCTAGCACATAGTAAGTGCCCAGTAAAGTGGCTGTTGAGTGACATTGAATGAATAAATCCAGTAATCTTGATGCTGTTTTTAGAATTGGAGTGTTAGTTGAAGATTTTCAACTATTTAGTGGTTCTCAGTGGGGCTACTGGCATCTTGGAGGTAGAGACTAGGGTTGCTTCAGAACTGCTTGTGATGCATAGAACACACTCCCCAACAACAAAGCCTTATCGAGTCCCAGAATGTCGGAGTGCCAAGGCTGAGAATCTCTGGACTAGGTGTTGGTTTTTAATTATCTCCTCTGGGTTGTTGCTGAGTGGCCCTGGGTGAGTTATACAGGCTTTGGGGGATTTTAATTTTCTTGTCAATGGAGAGAGCATGTCAGATTTATCTGTCGTACCATTGAATGGCATAATCTCTGAAGACAAATGAATTCTCAGTTGTTAAACATGGAACAGCCAGAGCCAGAGCCTCCCCTTGATGTGCTTGGTCCTTGATTGCCTTCACGCACAGATGAGAGCATGGCTTTCCTTGGAATTCGTTTCCTTTGGCAGAGGTTTCAGTAAAGTTACATTGGTAGCAAAGTTTTCTGAGTTTCATTGAATGAGGGCCAAGACCAGTCACGGACTAATTTGTTCCCCCAAAATTATTAATGGCATAACAGAATTAGTGTTTTTATATACTCTTAGGTATACCTAGTGATTTTCTTTTCCTTTTCTAGCCTTTTCTCCTGAAATCTTTTACCACCAAGAGTAAAATTTTAGTTTTGAATAAAGAAATCTTAGAGTGAACACATTTTGATTAATTTAGACTCTCTATTTTAGGAACAAATGATGAGAAAAAAACAAGCCATGCATCTTGATGCAAGATATGTCACAATGGTGGAGAATGCATATTACTACTGCAACCCACCTCCAGCCGAAAAGACAGTGAAAAAGAAACGTCCTCCTCTCCAGGAATATGTTCGGAAACTTTTATACAAGGATCTCTCTAAGGTTACCACTGAGAAGGTAAACCTTAATGAAACCATGTAATAATAGTCAACTTGAGATTTGTGGTAGTGCAAAGTTTATATAATATTCAAATAAATTAATTTTTTTGATCTTAGTGATGGGTAAGACAGCACACTTTTCCTTCTAGCCATGCATTCAAATTGTTTTAGATCAGGGACATACATTTTAGTTTCCCTAGGTTAGTTTGTTAATAAATTGCTTTCCCATGCTCCACAAAGTATAAACAGGAAATGTAAGCAGTGAGCTATTAAAGTCTCAACAGTGAACTTATAGAAGAGGTAGGATTAGGTCCCAAGGTTCATTGTGATTGGTTCTATACAAGTATCTTAAGAAAGAATTCATATGATGATACGTAGTACTTGGAATATGTGTTTTGTTTTCCTTTTATGATGATAGTGTCTTCTAATTAAAATGGCAACTTCTAAATTTAATTTTTATGTTGTATATAGTTAAAACTTAGTTCTATAATTTTATCTGTGGTATCCTTTAGTGAATTTGACCTTAAATAATTTACCTCAGTACAGGGAATATTGACCTTGTCAATATTGGATGGGCTTTAGAGGAGGTTCGTGAGGTCCATGACCCCTCTGATATTTTGTAATTTTGCATCTTTCAATCTGTCTGTTTTTTTTCTGTAGCATCTGTAACTTTCTCTAGATTCTCACTGGGTCAATTTCCAGAAAAATTTAAGAAATACTTTCTTATTATCTTCATTACTGTTAGAAATTTCATTTTTAAGTAAGATGACTTGATATTTCTTGTTTAACTCTACAAGTTAACATACAAAGGTGTAGGACATTTTTCTTTTGAAGGGGAGAAATAACTTCTGGACAAAAACCACTTTTGGGAAAGATTAAAAGACATGAAATAATACTTGTACTCTATTCAGGGTTGGTGTAGAAGGTGATAAGTGATAATGCAGCTTTGAAAATTGAAACCATCCTTCAGAGAGTCAGTCAGTAGTTGTTTAAAGCAATAAGGATTTCAAAAGAGTTTTAGAATTGACTAAAAGTTTTAAGAATGCACAATGCCTGTTTAACTTAGGAGAAATTGGCATTTCCAGTGAAGCTAGTTCATTGATGTGTATTAATGTTTGAAACAGGTTATTGATATAGAGAGTAAAGATTAAAGGAATACTTTGCAATTTGCCAATAGTAATAAAAGAACTTGATTATAATTAGAACTGTGCTGATTATCTTGTTACTAGTAGAGTTTTAGAAATAGTGATAGTTAACTTCTATGAGGTACTTAGGTGCAGGCACTTTCCTACAACCTTCATGTTTTAACTTGTTTAATTGTTACAACCAACTATGAGGTGTAAGTACTTTTATTATTCCCCTCAGTTTCCTAAGAAAACTGTCCAATGTCAGTCTTGGTTTCATGCCCTCCATTTTAAATGATCTTTAAACCAGTTGACTTTGGATTTATTGATCTGTTGGAAATTGTTGATTAAAAAGTATTCAAGACTATTTTTATCAAATCATGTACAGAAGAGAACATAGTATTTTTGGTAAACCTTGGACATTTTTTTAGTGACCATGACTTTGACTATATATTGTTAGCTATATTGAGACTTGGAAAATCTAGAATGCTTGGGGGCATTATAGAAAGATTTAGGAAGTGTGCAAATAAATTCTGTAACTAATTAGCTAAAAGAACCAATTTTTCCTATCTCTCAAGTGAAGAGACTGGTAAAAGATTCTTCCAAAGTCTTTTCCTGTCCTAAAGTTCTACAGTTGCACAATCATAATAAAATATCTATATTATTTGGTATCTTATCTTTTTGTTATTATTAAGATAATAATATAATTAATAATAATAATAAAAATAATTTAAACAAAATTCTCTTCATTTAGGTTTTGAGACAGATGCGCAAGCTGCCCTGGCAGGACCAAGAAGTTAAAGACTATGTCATTTGTTGTATGATAAACATTTGGAATGTGAAATACAATAGTATCCATTGTGTAGCCAATCTCTTAGCTGGACTCGTACTCTACCAGGAGGATGTTGGAATTCACGTGGTGGATGGAGTTTTAGAAGATATTAGATTGGGAATGGAGGTAAAGGGGACTTTCTTTAAAGTCACCAAAATGAAGTTTGTGGAGAATTTAAACAATCTTTAAATCCTATTTAAAAAAATAATAATATGAAACACTACTTTTCTCCTGTGGTGGTTTTTATTACTACTTCTTTAGCATTAGGGATTGGTTGATAAGGCCTGTTGTGTCAGATTTTCATCTCTCAGGCTAATACTGCAATATTTTTTTGCCTCTTTTTCTCAAGCTCTGCTAAACTTATTTTGGAAGGCCATATTAAATTTTCATTATCTTTTAAATCACTATTGAGACTCAAAGGAATCTATAAGTTTATTAATTAGAAGAATTTGATAACTATTCTATAGAATTTTCTGTAAACACTTCCATCTTACTGTAAAACCTTGGCTTGTTGTTTCCTTAATTAATAGATAACAGAGGAAATAGCTTAAGGGAGACCGGTAGAGAGAAGCACATTTCAGTTGTTTCAGAAATTATCAATGGGTTTAATGAAATCTCTATACTAAACTTTGTTCTTTAACAGATTCTATTAAAACAAATTGAAGATTGGCATTTCTAAGGAGAGAAAAAGGACATCCAGAAGTCACCTTCTTCTTATTTTT
Organism: Myrmecophaga tridactyla; assembly: GCA_004026745.1. Taxonomy (NCBI): domain Eukaryota; kingdom Metazoa; phylum Chordata; class Mammalia; order Pilosa; family Myrmecophagidae; genus Myrmecophaga; species Myrmecophaga tridactyla. The sequence continues at coordinate 23,249 of PVIY010020927.1, forward strand.
TTTTTTTTTTTTTTGCCTAGTGTTTTTTCAGAAATTAGTTATGTCAGGTTTACAGGGGAGATCTCGCCTGCCATGTGGGATACCCGGGTTTGATTCTTGGCCCATGCACTTCCCAAAACAAACAAACGAAATTCAACAAATGGTGCTGCAATGACAGGGTACTCACACGGAAAAAAAATGAAATGTGACCCCCTCCATGTAGCATACCAAAAAAAAATTACAGGGGGAGTTTTACCTGTTTTCAAGTTTATTACTACTCTTTAATGGAAATGGTATTTATTGCTCTTTGTTTTTTGTTTTTAGGTTAATCAACCTAAATTTAACCAGAGACGTATCAGCAGTGCCAAGTTCTTAGGGGAACTTTATAATTACCGAATGGTGGAATCGGCTGTTATTTTCAGAACTCTTTATTCTTTTACTTCATTTGGTGTTAACCCTGATGGCTCTCCAAGTTCACTGGACCCTCCTGAACATCTTTTCAGAATTAGACTAGTATGCACTATATTGGATACCTGTGGCCAATACTTTGATAGAGGTTCCAGTAAACGAAAACTTGATTGCTTCCTTGTATATTTTCAGGTATATGTAAGCCAAAATACGCTCATTTAATGTGTTGTTGTGTTATAAAAATGTTAGCAAAGAAACACTGTAGGAGTCATATATTATATGTAAGATATGTTCAAAATTATATTTATTCTCCAAGCATGGATGCTTTAGAGATTTAAAAATATTTGATGGATTCTAAAATATTATATAAACACTCTAATTGCATTGTAAGTATTATGATAGTGATTGATCATAAAATGGGGATCATTTTGGTACAGTGTGAATATGGTACAATGACTTAGGGATTTTTTGGAAGTAACAATTTAGGAATCAAATTACTTGTGATTTTTATACATTTAATAGCATTCATCTAAATTCTTGTTTCCAAACGATCTAAAAGATCAGAAATATATGTTCATTTATTGGTAATCTCTTAGGTTGTGTTGTCCTTAGTCTTATTTTCAGTTAGTTATGTAAATTTAGGAGTTAAAACAGGTCAAGCATAAATTAAATTCAGCTATACATACAGAGATGGTCCTGCAATTTCCATAATGCTCGTGTTCTAAAAGTTCATTTGTTGGTTGGTTGTTTGCATCCCAATCACTATTTGCTATAAAATACAATGTTATTTATCGTGATTAGGGTAAGTGGTTCACAGTCCATTTCTCCAGATGATGTTACCTAACTAACTAGTACCAGTCACTTCTGTTTTTATTGTTCTTACTCATCCATGATGAAGAAAATAAATTTAAAATCACACTGGAGGTATCATAAATACTGGCCACATAGTGGCTGGTGTTAAGTGGGTACATACTCTTGGGGAATTTTCTAACCTTCTCCTATCACTGTGACTATTCAGGAGAGAACAGCATATTAACTCCCTTATTTTCTGAATTGATGAGAAAAAGTGGGGAGTGGGGTTTGGTGGTTTGAGGACCAGGTCCCCATTGTATGAAATGAGTGTCTTAAGTTGGAGACTGCCTGTACTGAAAAGTAGTTTTGTTGCAAAATTTGTTAACATGTAGATTGTGATTCAGTTTGTCTGGGGGAGGGAAGTATTTCCAAAAGAGCTTCCAGATAGGTGTGGACAGTACTTTGAGTAGCAAGGATCTAGAACAAATTGCAAAGAGGAGTGAAGCACCCAGAGATATACCTGTGTCTATACTAGTAAATTCTTGGTTTATGCTTTTAGTTGTAAATGGACAAATTAGAACAAGTGCAAAATAGCACGCAAAATAGCATGAGGGAACCAGGCTAGGAGTAGACAGGGAAAATACCTACACTGTGCCGTATACACAGTAGATGTTCAGAAAATGCTTGTTGATAATGAAGATTATATATTTCAACACCATATCTTCAGATACTTTGATTTGTTTTTTTAAAAACAAAGCACAAAGTGGGGCATGGGGGTTCAGTGGTAGAATGCTTGCCTTCCGTGCTGGAGACCCAGACCACATACCCCTCATCCCCCCCGCCCCCACCTGCCCAAAAAAAGAAAAACAAAGCATGTAGCACAGAGAAAATAATGAAATTTTATCAAAACTGTGGCTTGGAATCTGGTTGTTGTTGTAAACTTAAATATTATTAAATCCTGTTTGGGTGGGGTTTGTGCCTTATTTTAGAGTACCTAAAAATTTATTTAGTATTTTATTTATAATTTATCCTTGCCATTAAAAAAAAAGATCAATGACTGTTACAATAAAAGGTATTTAAAATAAAGCCAGTGAGTGATCCAGAAACGATATAGATGGAGGGAAATAATCAGAATAGAGATCAGGTATAACAGGATCATTGCTGTTGGCCATTAATAAAAATGGTAGGTGTCTGATACAACTTTTTAGCTTAGTTATTATAACTAGATAACATCACAATGCAGATTATTTTAAAAGTATTTTTTGTTATTAATTTCTTAAGCTAAATTTATTTTTCATTTGTTACCAGCGTTATGTTTGGTGGAAGAAAAGTTTGGAAGTTTGGACAAAAGACCATCCATTTCCTATTGACATAGATTACATGATCAGTGATACACTAGAACTGCTAAGACCAAAGATCAAACTCTGTAATTCTCTGGAAGAATCCATCAGGCAGGTACATGACTTGGAACGAGAATTCTTAATAAAACTAGGTAAGCAGTTAATTCAGAGAGAAAATGAAAGTGCTGCTTGGTGTATTGTTTCTAGAATTTGCTTTATAATGTTTCAATTAGAATTTACATTTGTATGCTTTCTGTTTTTGATGCTGAGTGTTACATAATAGTGTTAGGTAAGTCCTAAGTAGCATCCTTCTGAATTACTTAACCCCAAATTGAAGGCAAACAGTTCTATAGAACTTGAAGCAAGTAATAAACAATACTGTCAGCCTCTCTTTAAATTTCAGAAGTTTTGGTTGCTAATATAAAATCTGGTTTCAGTTAAAGCATCTCCTAGTAGTTATTTGTGCAGTATATACTTTTAACAAGCATTACTTCCTAAGAAAGTGTAGTCTAGAACTTACAGAAGGGGGACCTGTAGAAGTTGAAACTGTTCTACAGAATTTCAGACTTGACAGAGTTACTCCTGTTTGTAAAGACTAGGGAAAATGTGTTATATGAGCAGCCTCTGTTTACCTTCTCAGAATCCTTCTGTGATTGTTCTAGGAGAAGCATTGCTCTTGAGCAGCTCCCACAAGAGACTGTAGTGGTCAACTAGCTTTGTCAGTAGAAATAGCTGGAACAGGGTGTTGTCAGCCTCATTTGGTTTGGTTGTTGATAGCTCTTAGCATGTTTAATGGTAGTCATTTCAAGGTGGCGTATTTTTTTTTTTTGTCTGCAAATACTGTGTTTCCAGCTGGCACTTGATATTTCTGTCATTAGGGAATCCTTATCTTCACCAGTTATACTAATTGTATACATTTATTACATTGCATATCTGAAGAACCACTTTTCATGGTGAAGGCATTTTTTATTTTTTCTTTCTAAATCTATTTCATAGTATATGCAACAACATACTAATAGAATTACTTTCTCCAAAAGAAATCTTTTGGAGAATATAATTGCAATTGTCTATTTGAGCATTATTTTTGAAGGTGCTACTGATTGTGCAAGTATTAAATTTTCCTACTACTCGATCCATAAAGACATATGTGATTCTTGTTCTTTGAACTTTGTCCCAAGTTATCTACTTCCTTTTCCTTTTTCAGATTTCTAATGGTATAAACTAATCATTTCAAGCAAAGTGTTTATCTACTCATTTGCTTCATTTGCTCTGTGTGCTTTGAAATTGTTGTTAGCCTCATTTACCAAAAAACTTTAAGAATGGAACTCTTTGTGGAGTGGACATGAGTAAATATTTCTTTGACACCCACTTTGGTATTGCTAAAGAGAACAATTGAGCATTGTTTTTTAGAGATCAAAGGGTTAAATTAAATGATTTCAGGCCACTTTTATGGAGTTTGTCCCTGTTTAGACTTTGGGAAGGGAAAAATAGGTAATATTAAACTCTATAAAAAGATGGTAGCAACTAGAATCAGTATGCTCCCAAGTATTCTCCATTTTCCTCCTTGTTTTAGAGTCTAAATAGCAAGAGAAGATGTGAATAAATCTATAGTAAATCTATTTCCTGTTGATATACAAAAGATAATATAGTATCTTGCCTTTGGTAGTTTTTTTGTTTATAAGCATCTGCAAATTTATTATTTCATTTTAATTTTATAACAACCCAATGTTACATAAATGGTGTTAACACTAAAAACACATTCCCTTATAGTTTTTAAAATCATTTTATTATTCTGAAATTTTGAAAAATACCATACCAAGAAAATAAAAAATAACCAATAATTCCAAAAACAAAGATAATCATATGTTAACATTTTGATACATATTTTTCTATTCTAAATTTTTTATGTGCGTTTGCCGTGTTATAAACTAGATATTTTCCCACTTAATATATTATGAAAAATTTTTCCTGACTTTTTATGTTCTTCTAAATCTTTTTTTTTAAGACAGGTAGTATTCCTTTGAATGAATGTGCCGTAATTTACACAAGTTGGTTGTTAGACCCTTAGGTTATTTCCCATTTTACATCATTATAACCTTCTTATGTTATTTTTGTAAGCACTTCTAGTTTTCTCAGGAGAGAGTGAGAGAATTACTAGTTGAGATATTCTCTTTAAATTTAAGAACAAAACCAAAACATAGGCACTATTTTTAAATTCTGGTTTGTAAATTTCTAGATGGTATTATAATGCATGGAACAGGAGTGAGAGAAATAAAAGTGAAAAAAGAAAAGTCATATGAATAAATACATCATAAAGCTAAAATATGTTTCATACATTAACAATAAAATCAATAAAACAGAATAAAAGTCCTAGAAATAGTCCTAATTAAATATATAACTGGGTAATATGTGATGAGCTAGGACTCTAAACAATAGGTTAAGGGCAATAGGTGAGCATTTGGGAGAAATATTGCTATAGAATAACATCTGATGTGACAAACTACAGAGGGATTAAAGAGTTAAATATTTATTTTTAAAATGCTAAAAATAGGTCTCTCTCTTTTTTTTTTTATCAATTATTTAGAAAAGTGTTAATGTTCCCAAACTTTAAATGGTAGAAGAAAGCACGTAAAAGTAGGCCCACTCGGGTGTTTAAAACTTTTATACAAGGGAAAATAGCTAAAAGGGAAAATTGTTATGTTCTGTACCAGGTTATTATTGCGTATATAAAAAGTGTAGGAAAATTAAAAGAGAATGGCAATTGATTTTGGTCCCCAAGTTCTGGCATACATAATGCTAACATTTTACTGCTCGAAGTTTTTTTTTTTTGTTTGTTTGTTTGTTTTTTTTAACATGGGCAGGCACCGGGAATCAAACCCGGGTCTCTGGCATGGCAGGCGAGAATTCTGCCAGTGAGCCACCGTTGCACAGCCCTTTCTGCTTGGATTTTGCATTTTGTTATCCACATTTCCTTTATGCATTCATTTTCATCTGCATTGTTTATTTTAGAATGACACTTTCCAAGGGACCAAAAACTGCCTAGTAAGTATACCATATTAGATGCAAAATACAATACTTAGAAAATAAAATATTTTAAATGCTGATTTGCAGTACACGTAAACACATTAGAAATTGTGTATTTTACATACAAATTATATGACTCTGAAAACAAAGCTACTTAGACATTATTGTTCTCAACACGATGCTTATTTTAAGTGGATATAATAAAGATATAAATAAATTATATCTCATGCCACCTGAGTTTATCACCACTGTGATATTATGTAAAAATGCTTAGATTTGTACAGTCCTGACTTTAAATTTTATAGATACTCTAAAAGTATCTATAAATAAACTAATTATATGTTAATAATAGTCTATTGTTTATAGCCATGAAAACTTAAGTGAACAAGTGGAAGATATTTTAAGTTAATGGAATCTCATCCTGAGACCCCTTTTTTCTCTTATTATTTTCCTTTTAAAATTGACTGAGCGTCCACCATTCTCTCTCCTAATTTTTTTATTTCTAAAGTTGTGTGTGCCTCCTTCATTCCCTCTATACTTCCACATTTCTGTTCAGATTTTAATCGGTTGCTTGGATGTGAGACACTGGAGTAATTTTTTTACTTTTATTCCTTGGGGTGGCTATTCAAACTCTCTGGGCTTCATTATTCATCATAAAAAGAGAGAATTGAATCACATCGTGCACATAAGGTTCAGCCTCAGCCAAGCATTTTACTTTAAAAAAAATGATGCTTAAAGAATCTCCAAAAACTCAAACTTGAAGTTATAAAATATATTGCTTTATTGAAGAATTACATTTGGTTATCAGTTTAAATGTCTACAAATTAAGACTAGAGGAAGGAGGCAAAAAGATCTAGCAGGTTGGTTATGATACAGTTTATTTTTTCTTAAAAACAGCATTCTGATAAGGGAACTTGCTATGCCAGATAAGCCCTGAAACCCAGGTGTTTATATATTGAAAACTTATCAGAGGCCATATACTGATAAATAATAATGGTAGGTGTTTGGTAAATACTTGTTTATTCTTGGACTTCTAAGACTATTAGAGCAGGAGAAACTAATTTTGATGTGATTTAGTCTTCTCATTTCATGATGAATAATGAAGCCCAGAGTGTTTGAATATTCTTCTGAGATGGATATAAACATAACCAGGAGCTATATCAGTGATACATGGTTGAAGTAAAGGTCTAAACATGTTTAATACTCAAAATTGTTTTAAATTTTGTTCTTAATTTACTGTTGTCCTAAAAAATTGATTATTGAATTATCTTGCTTACTACATACTTTTCACTGAAATGTATTTAAGTATACGTATTTTCCCATTTTCTCCTCACTTCAAGGTTTAGTGAATGACAAAGATTCAAAAGATTCTATGACAGAAGGAGAAAACCTTGAAGAGGATGAAGAAGAAGAAGAAAGGGGAGCTGAAATGGAAGAACAATCTGGAAATGAAAGTGAAGTAAATGAACCAGAAGAAGAGGTGATGACTTTTATTTATAGCAAATAGGTACATTTGTAAAAGAGTATTTTGATATGAGCCAAGTTTTTTAAAGTATGTAAAACAATATCCTCTCCTCTCCCCCATTTTTATTTTCCATTGGGGGGCAATTTTATTGAGAGGGCCATGGAAAATGTTCCATTGGCCTGTAAGCAATACTTCTTTAATCCTTAATGAGCCAGCGGAGGGGTGCTATTGTAATTCATCTTTCAAGGGCATTATTCCTGGAAGCTTCTCAGTGTTGGAGGACAGGCGACCCCAGGGTGAGCTGAACCCTTCTGGGAGCCTTTCAAAGTCATGTGTAGCCTCCATGCTGCAGGGCAAAACCAGTGCGATATTGGAAGGTCCCTGTGAACTGATGTCTTGGGCTCTAGTTGTCTGTCCACGAAGGGGGGCAACAAGGCCAAAGAGGGCTTGGCTGGGTAGGTGCATGCAGGAATCGGGGGCAGCTTTCCCCCTCCTCTGGCTCCTTCCTAGTAGAGGACGCAGGTTTTGCGGCCTGCAGGTAAGCACCTGAGTCAAGGTGTTTCGTACTCTGGATCCGGGGCAGGCAGTACCAGTGCTGTTGCCCATGGGGACTTAAAGCCCTTGCCAGGTAAAGATCCAGATCTCCCAGCTCGCTAGAGAAAGCCCGAAGCCAATGGTGTCTCCATGCCTGAAGCCAATGGTGTCTGATCCTCCAGCATCTTGGCGGAAGGCCAGTTTGCTACCCAGTGCTGGGCCGACAAGGCTCTGTCCAGACTTTCTGGCAGTGGGAGTCGTGTATACAGAGTTAAGAAGTCATAAGCGAGCATTTTTTTGTGTTTGTTTTTAACTCTTAGCAGGAAGGTGGATAGGAACTCTCTCTCATTCCAGGAGCAAATTGCGTCATAAGAGTGGGCCTGATGAAATCAGCCTTCTGTTACTTTAGTCAAAGGCAGCCCTTCAAGATGATTTCCCTTCTTTGTTTGTCATGATCATGATAATCATATATTGTTTCCTTTCTTTTGGATACAATAAACTCTTCTAGGATGATTTTTTATTTTTCACATTCAAGAATTGGAATCTGCAATTTCTTCAAGAAGTCTTGCTTCCTTTAGGCTAAATGCTGGGGCTGGATTTCTAAGAGATTCCTTTTCCCCTTCTTGGGATCCACTTTGCGTTATCGTAGCCGATCCTGGGCTGGTCTCTGGTCTTTGATTAAGCATGCATGGTATTAGACCAGCTCTTGGTGATGGAGGTCATTCCTAGGTCAGCGCCTGCAGGGGGTGTGTTAAGGCCAGGCGCCCTCATGTTTTTCCCTGTGCAGTATGGGTGACCCCTTCTCTCCATTGAGCACAGAATCTAGCATTTAGATGCTGGGGGCAAGGAGAGTGACAGGGCAGTGGGATGGATACATCCTTCTACTGGCTCCGACTCATTTTTCGTTGGTACAGAAAGGCTGAAAATTGGTAAATGAGAGGGATACCTTTTATACCTGGATGGCTTGATTGAAGTCCGATGCCGAGGCAGAGGGTGGATGAGATGGTTTGTAGTCAGAGGAGCAGGTATGTGATGTAGAGCTGGGAGTTGGGACCCTCTGTGTGTCCCTCTTAGTTTTATAATATTAAATGTAACCAGTAGTATGCTGCTGTTAAAAATCCCTTGATTAATTAAGGACTTTTTTAAAAGTAAGAATATCCAGGCATACCTCATTTTACTGCGCTTAGAAGGTTTATGCAACTCTGCGTTGTGCAGGTCTCTTGGTGCCATTTTTCCAACAGTATGTGCTTGCTTCGTGTGTCTGTTACATTCCAATTAAGGTATGCACGTTTCTTTTTAGATATGATGCTATTGTGCACTTAATAGATTACAGTGTACGCTTAATAGACTACAGTGTAATACAAGCTTAACTTATACACACTGGGAAATAAAAATTCACATAACTCACTTTATTGCAGTGGTCTGAAACTGAGCCCCCATTATCTCCAAGGTATGCCTGTAGTGGTCACAGTATTTTTATTTAATAAGCAATTTTGAAGAAAAACAATTATTTGACCACTTAGGTATCTTAATCCCACTTTTGAAAATGGACCTGTGGATTTTATAGTCCAGAGCCCCAAATTACTGGCTACGTATAAATGAACTTTATTTTTATAATGGTATGTGAAATGTGAAATTCATCATGTAACTTAGTAATTGTTTTGCCCTTTGTTTTGACTCAGTTATGCCAAACCATATGAAATTACTATTTTATCTTTATTAAAATTGTGATAACATATGTACAATATAAAATTTCCCATTTTAACTACTTTCAGGCATACAATTCAGTAGCATTAATTACATTCACAATGTTAAGCTACCATCACCACCATTCATTACAAAAACCTTTTTATCACCCTAAATAGAAACTGTACTCATTCACTCTCCCCTGGTTACTTGTAATCTACTTTGTCTCTTATTTCATTTAAGTGAAATCATACAGTATCTGACCTTTTGTGTCTGGCTTATTTCACTCAGCCCAGTGTCTTCAAGGTTCATCCATTTATCAGAACTTTGTTCCTTCATATGACCAAATAATAGTCTATTATATGTATTTACCACATTTTGTTTATCCATTCTTTTGTTGATGGTCACTTGGGTTGCTTCCACCTTTTAGCTATTGTGAATAATGCTGCTGTGAACATCAGTGTGCCGATATCTGTTTGAGTCCCTGCTTTCAATTCCTAAAGGTATTTATGTAGAAGTGGGTTTACCAGGCTATATGTTAATTCTGTATTTAACTTTCTGAGGAACTGCCAAACTGTTTTCCATAGTGGCTGCACCATTTAACATTTCCACCAACAATGTATAAGGGTTCCCCTTTATCACACCCTGCAAACACTTGTTTCCCATTTTTGATGTTCTTCTTGTTTTGTTAATAGCCATTCTAATTGGTGTGAAAGGAAGTACCTCAGTGTGGTTTTGATTTGCATTTTCCTAATGGCTAATTATGTTGACTATCTCTTCATGTGCTTATTGGCCATTTGAAATGTCTTTGGAGAAATGTCTGTTCAAATATTTTGTGCATTTTTAAATTAAGTTCTTTATCTTTCTTTTTCTTAAGAACAATTTTTACTAAAACCACTAATAGATATTTAAAAATTATCCCAGAATCTGGAACAAGTGCTAGGGAATAAACAGCAACCATAAGAGTATATAGGGCTCTGACATGTATTATATTAAGCAGTTTTTCATTTGTTTCATTAAATTTTTTATCCAGTAAGGTAAAGATTATAGCAAAATATGACATCTGCCATATAAGTGGATTCACATGATGGGAGTGGTTATACTTCCGAATCTTGTTCACATCATCTTCCATGCATGTTATGTAATACATGGATGCCTTAGTTTTGCTTCCTAAGAGGTTACCACCTGATAGTTAGTTGCAAGTTTACAAGAGAAACACACATGGAAACCTTGTCTGCATAACTAGTCCTGTCCTTAATAGAAACATGGTGTTCTAGTTTGCTAGCTGCCGGAATGCAACACACCAGAGACGGATTGGCTTTTAATAAAAGGGGATTTATTTTGTTGGTTCTTCAGAGGAAAGGCAGCTAACTTTCCATTGAGGTTCTTTCTTAAGTGGAAGGCACAGGATGGTCTCTGCTGGTCTTCTCTCCAGGCCCCTGGGTTCCAACATCTTTCCCCGGGGTGACTTCTTTCTGCATCTCCAAAGGCCTGGGCTGAGCTGCAAGTGCTGAGATGAGGAATGCCGAGCTGCTTAGTTGTGTTCTCTCATTTAAGCACCAGCCAGTTAAGTCAAACATCACTCATTGCAGCAGACATGCCTCCTAGCCGACTGCAGATGTAATTAGCAACAAATGAGGTTCACATACCATTGGCTTATGTCCGCAGCAACAAGACTAGGTATGCTCACCTGGCCAAGTTGACAACTGAATCTAACTAACACACATGGCATAATGATATGCTAAATGAGCTTGTATTAGTAAGGGTTTTCTAGAGAAATAGAACCAATAGGAGATATCTGTAAATATGAGATATATAAAGGTCTCTTATGCAGTCATGGGAATGGAAGAGTCCAAAATCTTAGGGCAGGCTATGAAGCTGGCAGCTCCAATGAAGGGTCTGGGCAAACTCCATAGGAGAGACTCGCTGACTGAAGAAGCAGGTAAAAAAAAGTCTTTTGTCTCCCTTAAAAAAGTCTTCAGCTGATTGGATTATGTCACTGGGGGGAGACTTGCCTTCGTTAATCACAGATGTCATCAGCCACAGGTACAATCAACTGACTGATGATTTAATACACCAGCCTTTAATACACCAGCTGGATAATATAACATCATTATCAACCAGCCATGAAATATCTTTGCAGCAACAGTCAGTCCAGTGCTTGCCTGACCAGACAACTGGGCATCATCTACTTAGCCAAATTGACACCAGAACCTAACCATCACAGGGCTATAAAGAAATAGCATATTATGTGCAATTAAAATAGAGAAAAAATTAAATCACATCCTTTCAGGCACAAATGTGTATTTTAAAATTTCATATAAATAAATATCCAAGTGAACATTTTCCCATACTTCCAAATAAGATAATGTTGATAATGTTGAACATATCTTATAATGAGGTTGTACATTTGACCTCCTTTTTTGTAAATATATTTGCAATTACTAAGTTGCAGATCCTTTCTTTTAAAAAATTGTCCCCTCTTAACACATACCTCTCTGGGATGGGTACCCTCACCACCTACCATAAACTTTCCCTTCTCCTCAAACAGAAACCCTATATCCATTATGCATCAACTTCCCATAACTCCTGCCCCCAACCCCTGGCAACCTGTACTCTATTTCTGTCTCTCTGAGCTTGCATATTCTCTGACGTTTTCTTTGTAGTTACCATGGGATTTACGTTTAATATCCTAAATCTATAATAATGTCATTTTCTACCATCTTAATTTCAATAGTATACACAAAGAATGGTCTTATATCCCTATTTCCCACCATTTTTATGCAGTTCTTGTCATGAATTACATGTTTATATATTATGAGTCCAGAATACTGATATATCATTACATTTTGTATGTTTGCCTTTGAGATATTGTATGAGGTAAAAAGTAGTGTTATAAACCAAAAATAGAATCATATTGACATTTGTATTTACTCATGTCTTTATCTTCACTGGAGATCTATATTTCTTCATGCAGCTTTTGATCTATTGTCTATTGTAAAACCTATAGAACTATCTTTAGCATCTCTTATAGGGCTGAGGGGCACCATCCATTACCAAAACTTTTCCATCCCAAATAGAGACTCTCTCTCTCTCTCTCTCTCTCTCTCTATATATATATATATATATATATATATATATATTTTACTGTTTTATTGTATAGTATAACATATACACAAAGCAAAGAAAGAAAAAAGCAATAGTTTTCAAAGCACTCTTCAACAAGTAGTTACAGGACAAATCCCAGAGTTTGTCATAGGCTACCATATGATCCTCTCAGGTTTTTCCTTCTAGCTCCTCCAGAATATAGGAGGCTAGAAGGCTTAAATAATTTTTTTATCACCATAATCGACTTTTTTTGTGTGAAAAATAACATATATATGAAAAAGCAATAAATTTCAAAGCACAGCACCACAATTAATTGTAGCACAGATTTCAGAGTTTGGTATGGGTTACAATTCCACAATCTTACGTTTTTACTTCTAGCTGCTCTAAGATACAGGAGACTAAAAGAGATATCAGTTTAATGATTCAGCAGTCATATTCATTTGTTAAATCCTCTCTTCTTTGTATAACTCTATCATCACCTTTGATCTTTCTATCCCTCTCTTTAGGGGTGTTTGGGCTATAGCCATTCCAACTTTTTCATGTTGGAAGAGTTGGTCACTAATATGGGGTAGTGAAATGGAACTATCTGATGTTCTGGACAGGCTGGACCCTCTAGGTTTCAGATCTTATCTGGTCCAGGGACCCATCTGGACGTTGTAGGTTTCTGGAAAGTTACACTAGTACATGGAACTCTTGTGGAATCTTATATATTGCCCTAGGTATTCTTTAGGATTGTCTGGAGTGGTCCTGGTTGGGGTTTGGCAGGTTATGATAAGTAGCAATGTTTAACTGAAGCTTGAGTAAGAGCAACCTCCAGAGTAGCCTCTCAACTGTATTTGAACTCTCTGCCACTGATACTTTATTAGTTACACTTCTTTTCCACCTTTTGGTCAGGAAGGAATTGTTGATCCCATAGTGCCAGGACCAGATTTATCCCTGGAAGTCATCTCCCATGTCGCCAGGGAGATTTTCACCCCTGGATGCCATGTTCCACATGGTGGGGAGGGTAGTGATTTCACTTGCAGAGTTGGGTTTAGAGAGAGTGAGGCCACATCTGAGCAACAAAAGAAGTCTTCCAGAAGTAACTCTTAGGAATGCCTATAAGTAGGCTAAGCTTCTCCGCTACCTACATAAGTGTCACAAGAGTAAGCCTTGGTGTGCTAAGATGGTGGATTAACGAAGTATGGGATTTAGTTCATCCTCCAGAGCAGCTACTGAATAGCCAGGAACAGTACAGAACAACATCAGTGACTAGACACACAGCATATACACCAGTCTGAACCAACTGCGAGGCCACCCTGAACCATGAGTCCCCCAAGCTGTGGCAGCCGGTGCCCCTCCCCCACAGGCTGCTTCCCAGAGGGGAAAGGAAAGGGACTTTACCAGCCGCAGGGGCTGAGTGCAACTAAGCTCCAATTGTGGAATTAATTCACAAATTCTGACTACTAAAAATAGGCCCCCTGTTCAGCTGAACCTCGAGTCAAAGCAGAGGTTGCTGATTTTTACCCTGGTGCTGAGGGGGCAGGGCTGATCAAAAAAGAAAAAAAGAAACAGAGGTGTTTTGGATCAGATAGCACATAATACTTGAAAGGGTCTGGGCCCTGAAGAAAAGGAGGGGGCACAAAGAATCTGAAGGTACACAAAGCAACATACCAACTTACGCTCTTGATTGACAAACCCAAGGAATGGGGGTCCTACTCTGTGAAGGATTTTTCTCTTTCTTTTTCTATGGCTTGACTGCCTCTTTGGATACAGTGGCAGTGCTTCTCAGACTCCAACTGCCCCAGGCATAGGCAGAGACAAGCTTGTTTGAGAGCTTGTCTGGAGCCTGTGCCTTCTGCAGGAGAGGGGTGGGACCCAGCTCAGGTGGATTTCCTCCCTGAAGGAACTCAGACCCCAGGGTCTGGAAAATTGAAGTGATTAAAGCCACCCTACAACCTCTCTTCTGTCTCTACCATGCCCCCAGCAGGGAGAGTCTGCTGAAGTTAAAGGTACTGCATTACCTTATGCTGGTGGGACCCACAGGCAGATAAATGCCACATACTGGGCAGGATAGGAAAAACACAGAGTCCAGAGACTTCATAGGAAAGTCTTTCAACCTGCTGGGTCTCGCCCTCAGGGAAAACTGATGCAGATGACTTTTTCCACCTGAGAGGAGGCCAGTTTGGTCTGGGAAAATCTGGCTGGGGTCTATCATAACTAAGTAGACCCTCCTAAGTTGGGGGTGGGGGGGCGTTGGGAAAGGTACCATACAGTTAGGGCAAGAAACAAGAAAGCAAGAACTTAAAAATTCTGATCTGTTAAACAAAACCTAAGCTAGTGGTCCAGAATAAGCTGAACTGAATGTGAAAGAATAGATAGACAACAAAGTCATCCAGCAAGAAACTCCTAGATAAAAGAAGTGAAAACAATCTCCAGAATAAACTAATTAAGGTAATTAAATGCCTAGACGCCAGCAAAAAATAATGAATCACACTAGGAGAATTGAAGATATGTCACAGTCAAAGTAACAAACCAACAATTCAAGTGAGATACAGGAGTTGAAACAATTAATTCAGAATGTTCAAACAAACATGGAAAACCTCACCAAAAAATCAAATCAGTGAATTGAGGGAGGAGGATATAAAGCAGGCAAGGAATGAACAAAAAGAAGAAATCAAAAGTCTGAGAAAACAAATCTTATGGGAATGAAAGGCATAGTAGAAGAGATGAAAAAAACAATGGAAACCTACAATGTCAGATTTCAAGAGACAGAAGATAGGATTAGTGAACTGGAGGATGGAACATCTGAAATCTGACAAGCAAAAGAAAATGTAGGGGAAAGAGTGGAAAAATATGAGCAGGGACTCAGGGAATTGAATGACAACATAAAGCGCATGAATATACATGTTGTGGGTGTCCCAGAAGGAGAAGAGAAGGGGAAAGGAGGAGAAAAACTAATGGAGGAAATTATCACTGAAAATTTCCCAACTCTTATGAAAGACTTAAAATTACAGATCCAAGAAGTATGGCGTGCCCCAAACAGAATAGATCCAAATAGATGTACTCCGAGACACTTACTAATCAGAATGTCAGATGTCAAAGAAAAAGAGATAATCTTGAAAGCAGCAAGAGAAAAGCAGTCCATCACATACAAGGGAAACCCAATAAGCTATGCATAGGTTTCTCAGCAGAAACCATGTAGGTGAGAAGACAGTGGGATGATATATTTAAATTACTAAGAGAGGAAAACTGCCAACCAAGAATTCTGTACCCAGCAAAATTGTCCTTCAAAAATGAGGGAGAAATTAAAACATTTTCAGACAAAAAATCACTGTGAGAATTTGTAACCAAAAGACCGGCTCTGCAAGAAATATTAAAGGGAGCACTAGAGACAGATACAAAAAGACAGGAGAGAGAGGTGTGGAGAAGAGTGTAGAAATGAAGACTATCAGTAAAGGTAAAAAGAAGAAAAATTAGATATGACATATAAAATCCAAAAGGCAAAATGGTAGGAGTACTACCTGTACAGTAATAACACTAAATGTTAATGGATTAAGCTCCCCAGTCAAAAGACATAGTCTGGCAGAATGGATTAAAAAACAGGACCCATCTATATGCTGTCTATGGGAGACACATCTTAGACCCAAGGATAAATATAAGTTGAAAGTGAAAGGTTGGGAAGAGATATTCCATGCAAATAATGATCAGAAAAGAGCAGGACAAGTTAGACTTCAAATATAAAACAGTTAAAAGAGACAAAGAAGGACACTATGTATTAATAAAAGGAAGAATTCAACAAGAAGACATAACAATCATAAATATTTATGCACCGAGCCAGAATGCTCCAAAATACATGAGGCAAACACTGCAAAGAGAAATAGACACATCTACCATAATAGTTGGAGACTTCAATTCCCCACTCTCATCAATGGACAGAACATCTAGACAGAGGATCAATAAAGAAACAAAGGATTTGAATAATACAATAAATGAGCTAGACTTAACAGACATTTATAGACCATTACACCCCACGAACAGCAGGATACACCTTCTTCTCAAGTGCTCATGGATCATTCTCAAGGATAGACTGTATGCTGGGTCACAAAGCAAGTCTCAATAAATTTAAAAAGATTGAAATTATACAAAACACTTTCTCAGATCATAAAAGAATGAAGTTGGAAATCAATAGTAGGCAGAGGGCCAGAAAATTCACAAATATATGGAGGCTGAACAACACACTCTTAAACAACCAGTGGGTCAAGGAAGAAGTTGCAAGAGAAATCAGTAAATATCTTGAGGCAAATAAAAATGAAAACACAACATATCAAAATTTATGGGTTGAAGCAAAGGCAATGCTAAGAGGGAAATTTATTGCCCTAAATGCCTATATCAAAAAAGAAGAAAGGGCAAAAATGAAGGAATTAATTGTCCACTTGGAAGCACTAGAGAAAGAACAGCAAACTAACCCCAAAGCAAGCAAAAGGAAAGAAATAATAAAGATTAGAGCAGAAATAAATGAAATTGAGAACATGAAAACAATCGAGAAAATCAACAAAACCAGAAGTTGGTTCTATGAGAAAATCAATAAGATTGATGGACCCTTAGTGAGGTTGACAAAAAGAAGAAGAGAGAGGATGCAAATAAATAAATGAGAAATGGAAGAGGAGACATAATACAGACTCCACAGAAATAAAGGAAGTAGTAAGAGGATACTATGAAAACTTTATGCTAATAAACTCGGCAATATAGGTGAAATGGACAACTAGAAAGGCATGAACAACCAACATTGACTCGAGAAGAAATAGATGACCTCAGCAAACCAATCACAAGTGAAAAAATTGAATCAGTCATTAAGAAGCTCCCCAAAAAGAAAAGTCCAGGACCAGATGGCTTCCCATGTGAATTCTACCAAACATTCAAGAAAGAATTAGTGCCAATCCTGCTCAAACTCTTCAAAAAAAATTGAAGAGGAGGGAAAGCTACCTAACTCATTCTACAAAGCCAACATCACCGTCATACCAAAGCCAGACAAAGATATTACAAAAAAGGAAAACTACAGACCAATCTCTGTAATGAATATAGATGTAAGAGTAAGCCTCAAGATTAAGGGCATGGGCTGTTGATTTGGGTGCCCCTAAAGTTTGACACAGTATCAGGGAATTTCCTGATGGCACAGTTTAATAGTTCATGTTTTTTCTCCCATCCCTCAAGGGACTTTGCCAATATTTTTTGATTATCTGCTTAATATACTCTAGAATGTATGCGGGCATTATATTAAACTATGCTGGATTAAAGCTCCTCTTTCTTATTCTGGACTACTTGTGTTTCATTTGTTCTAATATGCTGTACTGACGGGTTGAGTTAGATTGTGTGCTACAGAAAATTTCGGTTCCAGGCCAAGTAAACCTTGCTTCCTTAGGTTTCAAAGGGTATGTGTGATTCTAAAATATAGACATTGTCTTCCTTACCCCTGTGTTCTGAATTACTTTAACCCCAACCTCATCAGCTTCATTCTTATCTCTAAATATCAGGGGGGGTTTTTTGTTTGTTTGTTTGTTTTGCATGGGTAGGCACCGGGAATCGAACCCGGGTCCTCAGGCATCGCAGGCAAGCATTCCTGCCTGCTGAGCCACCGTGGCCCGCCCAAAATATCAGGTTTCATATATATATATAACAGCCTCTTGAGAGCCAGAAGTAATAATTGCCACTCCAGACTAAATGTGTCTGCTATAAAAGCTTGCAGTCTAGGACCCTGTTTTCTTGTAGGCATTTTCTAAGTCTGTTGATAAATTATATAAATGTTACCTTGCCATTGTTGTTCTTTTAACATAAATAACATTTTTATAAAAAATAATTTTTTTCCCCATACAAACAAAAAATTAGGGGTAACTTTTTTTTTTAATTACAGTTTTGCAAATCTCTTTACTGTCTGGCTTAATTGAAGACAACTGCTTCCGCATTTAATCTTTTGCAATATGTTGTTTTGAGAAAAGAATATGAAGAAAATCTGGCTTCATACCGATATGTAGTTGGAAAATGGAGAAATATTTTAGTAGCCTTTTCAAATAATCATGATTATTTTTCTTTGGTACTGTACCAAAACACTATAAGTAGTATGTGGGGAGGATATGGTCAAAGCATTTGTAAACTTGCTCTGTGTTTGCATGTCCTGTTTGTTTTGTCAACTTGAAGCTGAAAACAGCTTAAGATGTTTGTTTGCTTTGTTGTGCCATTTACATATTTGCCTGCTTTGCTTGTCTGTGGCATTTGCTTATCTGGAACAGTATCTTTCTACTCATGGGAAGATTCCTGCTTTGTTCTTAAAATTAAAGATACCCTTCAAGGCAAAGGGGAACCTCCCTTGGTCTTCAAAGGATAGCTTAACTCCAAATGACCCCTTTACCTGATAAATAGCTAGCAGAAAATAAAGGCCCTGGCTCTCTCTTGGGACAAAGACTTCCTTGCTTTCTGACTTTCTGTCAGAGTTTTCTTCTTGCACTGATTCTTTTTTTTTTGCTTAACGATAGGAATTTACTGGCTTGCAATTTGGAAGGCTAGAAGTCCAAAATCAAAACATCAGGAAGGCCATGCTTTCTCCCCAAAGACTGCAGCATTCTAGTGCCAGGCCGCTGCAAATTTTTTTTTTATTATTAATTTTTTAAAAATACCAAAAAACACCAAACGCAAACATTTGTAATTTTTGATCATTCTGTTCTACATATATAATCAGTAATTCACAATATCATCACATAGTTTGCACTGATTCTTTGTGGAACAAAGAATAACTGCCATAGATGGTGTCCCCCACAGTAGTAGTTTTTTAAAGGTTAGTTGCTATTTGGAATCTGAAACCACATCAGTGAACGTGTTACATTCTATTATACATTGTCTTCCTTACCCCTGTGTTCTGAATTACTTTAACCCCAATCTGATTGGCTTCATTCTTATCTCTAAATATCAGGGTGTTTTTTTTATATATAAACTTTTTTTATTAATTACAAAAAATTAACAAAAAAACATTAAGATATCATTCCATTCTACATATACAATCAATAATTCTTAATATTATCACACAGTTGCATATTCATCATTTCTTAGAACATTTGCATCGATATAGAAAAAGAAATAAAAAGACAACAGAAAAAGAAATAAAACAATAATAGAGAAAAAAGGATTATACATACCATACCCCTTACCCCTCGCTTTCATTTACCACTAGCATTTCAAGCTGAATTTAACATTTGTTCCCCCTATTATTTATTTTTATTCCATATGTTCTACTCTTCTGTTGATATAGTAGCTTAAAGGAGCATCAGACACAAAGTTTTCACATTCGCAGAGTCTCATTGTGAAAGCTGTATCATTGTTCAATCATCATCAAGAAACATGGCTACTGGAACACAGCTCTACATTTTCAGGCAGTTCCCTCCAGCCTCTCTGCTACATCTTGAACAACAAGGTGATACCTACTTAATGCATAAGAATAACCTCCAGGATAACCTCTCGACTCTGTTTGGAATCTCTCAGCCATTGACACTTAGTCTCATTTCACTCTTTCCCCTTTGGTCGAGAAGGTTCTCTCAATCCCTTGATGTTAATTCTCAGCTCATTCTAGGGTTTTTCTCAGTCCCTTGATGCTGAGTCTCAGCTCATTCCAGGATCTCTGTCCCA